>JBBPBX010026220.1:0-17754 GCA_038048925.1 Garcialebias charrua | reverse complement strand
CACACACACACACACACACACACACACGCACGCACACACACACACACACACACATATACAGTATGTATAAAATCTAATAATAACTACTGTATTTATTTTTCAGCCTGTAAGTCACTGTTTTTTGCTAAATTTACATGCCCTGGGACTTACAGGCCAAAGTGACATATTTATTGATTTTTTCACATATTTATAAACCATTTTCGGACAGAAATGACCGTTTCCATTCATTCTGACTGAACCAAAAACAGCTGCACCACCTCGTCGAATTTGACCATTAAAGTGCATTTATTAAGCAAATGATAGACTCAGACACACCTCTGCTATAATTTTGAGCTATCAAATAATTGTTTAGGTGCTTTTCATTGTTAAATTTCAGATAAACGAGCGCGTGCCTTCTTCCTGGTTCTCGTCCATCTGCGCGCGCGTGCACGAGCGCGAAACTAGTTTTAAATAAAGCAGATTTGACCATTGAAGTGCATTTATTAAGAAAACGTTAGACTGAGACACACCTCTGCTATAATTTCGAGCTAACAAATAATTGTTTAAGTACTTTTATTGTTAATTTGAGATAAACAAACTGCGTTTCTTCTTCCTGGTTCTCCTCCTCTGCGCACGCCTGTGCACGAGCACGAAGCGCAATATTATTTTTAAATAAAGCAGATTAGACCATTAAAGTACATTTATAAAGAAAACGTTAGACTGAGACACACCTCTGCTATAATTTCGAGCTAACAAATAATTATTTAGGTAGCCTGGCTACTTTTCTTCAGAGAAACGAGCCGCTCCGCCATGTTTTTTTTCTCCTAAAAGCTGTTGCTGAAGCCAGTCTCTGAAACGGTCGTTAGTCCAAAAACGCTAAGAAACAGTTGCAGGACTCACTGGAAATATGCTTAATTGTGGGGCGGCCATGGTGTAGTGGTAATGTCAGTCGTCCCCCGATCGGAAGGTTGGCGGTTTGAATCCCGGTTTCCCACACCATGTGTTGTTGTGTCCCTGGGCAAGACACTTAACCCCGAGTTGCTCCCGGTAGGACTGGCTGGCGCCTTGCATGGCAGTCTGCCGCTACCGGTGTATGAATGTGTGTATGAATGGGTGGATGGCTGGTACTGTGAAGCTCTTTGGGGCCCCTCACAGGGGTCTGGAAAGCGCTATATAAGTAAGCTCCATTTACCATTTAAAGTTAGAAAACACTCACCATTTACTATATATTCCAGAAGAGCTGTGGTTGTGTGTCAGCCACTCTCCCTCCCACTATGGCTGGAGGTCTGCCAGCAAATACAGAAATGCCTGAACTTCCACGTTTGCCCACGGTTGTGACATATTACTTTGTAAATACTCAAAAATATGCTCCTCTGACTTGTTGTCTATTATGGTGGGTGAAAAAGAAAATGATGGATTGGATTAAGGTGGAAGACTGAATCTCCGCCCTCCGACCTATGAATACGCCCCCTGACCAATCAGTGACCAACACTGTGCTGATGTCATAACTGGACCCAACAAGAACAAGACCTAGAAAATACTTTAAAACTAATAAGATTCAATCACGTGAATTTAAAGGTCTCCCTCCCAACCTTCAATCAGCACGTTTCCACAGCAACAAGAGGAAAGAAAACGCTTGACCAAGTCTACACAAATGTGAAAGGGGCGTACACAGCAAAGCCACGCCCACCGCTCGGGGCTTCTGACCACTCCTCTTTGCTCTTGGTCCTAGCACAGCTTCCCCCACTCAGACGCTCTAAGCCGGAACAAAGAGAGATAAAAGTTTGGCTCCAAGATAGCACCCCCATGCTGAGAGACTGTTTTGGAAATACGAACTGGTCTGTTTTCAGGGAGGCAGCAGCTGATGGAAACTCAGTGAACCTAGACTTTCATTCAACCTTTATTTAGTCAGGTAAATCTTTTGAACCTCATGGGCTCATTTACGAAAGCGACCTGCTAAAACTAAAGAACAATGAACAGCAGTGGTAGAATTTCCTTAAACAATAAACAAACAAACAATAAACAATAGAAAACAAAAGAGAGAAAAAACAAAAGAAAGTTTTTTTTTTAACAAAGTATCAAAAAACTAGCAAAACATTATAAGGTAGACGTATAAAATCAAAGACAGGAACAAATCTGCATTGGTTTTTGCCAGGATTCCAACAGATTCTGAAAACCATTTAGAGAAGTCAAGGTCGAGAGCTTCAGATCTTTTTGTAAGATATTCCATGAAGCAGGAGCAGAGTAGGAGAAGGCCCTTTTTCCAAGTTCAGTCCTCACTGACGGAACACTGCAGGTAATCATGTCCTGAGAGCGCACGCTGTAGCTGCACTCACACAGACATGTAGGAGGAGATGTATGAGGGCAGCAGACCAAGAAGTGATTTAAAGATGAAAATGTACCAGTGGAAGAGTCTGCGTGAAGTTAATGATGTCCAGTTAACCAGTGAATACAGGGTGCAGTGGTGGGTACGATAATCACAGCCAGTTATGAATCTTAGTGCACCATGATAGACAACATCCAACATCTGCAGGGTGCTTGTAGGAGCATTCATGTAGAGAATGTCACCGTAATCAATGGAGGGAAGGAAAGTCACAGATACAAGGCGTTTCCTAACATTCAGTGTTAGACATGATCTGTTTCTGAAAAAGAAACCCAGTTTAACTTTCAGTTTCTTCACTAGGTTTTCCACGTGGAGTTTAAAAGAGAGATGTGAATCAATCAGGATACCCAGATATTTATAGGAATCAACAAACTCAATAGGGACACCATTTGAAGATAAAATCAGAGGAGGATCTGCTGGAACCGCCTTCCTATTTGAAAAAAACATCCCTTGTATGCTTCATCAGCATTGGGTTATATCAGCACATGCTGTGAAAACATATCCATAAAAAAATATGTTAAATCTTACCCCAACACAAAACCCTGGTTAAATAAAGAGGTCCGCACCCTGCTGGCAGCCAGGAACACTGCCTTCAAGTCTGGTGACACAGAGGAGCTGAGAAAGAGCAGGAAAGAGCTGGTTGCTGGCATTAAGAGGGCCAAGGCCACATATGCACAGAGAATCAAGGGTCAGTTCACCTCACAAGACCCACAGAGCATGTGGAAGGGCATCAAATGCATAACAGATTACAAGGGTAAGAGCAGACAATGCCCCAGGGACCCATCTCTGCCTGATGCCCTCAATAAGTTTTATGCACGTTTTGATGATCCAAACAGACCAGCTAGCACCAGACTCACCTCATCACCAGATGAAGAGCATCTCAGAGTGACCGCAGCAGAAGTGAGAGGCAGTCTCAGAAGGATCAACCCTCATAAAGCAACCGGACCAGACAACATCCCAGGGAAAGTTCTGAAGGAATGTGCGGACCAGCTCTGTGAGGTGCTGGCTGACATCTTCACCACCTCACTTGCACTGGAGTCAGTTCCCACCTGCCTGAAGACCGCGACCATCATCCCAGTCCCAAAGAGCTCCACAGTGACTGGTCTGAATGACTATAGACCGGTGGCTCTCACCCCGATAGTCGCTAAATGTTTTGAGAAACTGGTCATGTCCCACATCAAGGCAACCGTCAACATCAACGAGGACCCTCATCAATATGCATACCGCGAGAACCGATCAACAGAGGACGCCATCTCCTCTGTGGTCCACACTGCTCTCACCCACCTGGATCAGAAGGACTCATACGTGCGTCTGCTCTTTGTGGACTTCACATCTGCCTTCAACACCATGATCCCCCAAACTCTGATAGACAAACTATCTACACTTGGACTAAGCCCCTCCATTTGTAACTGGGTCTTAGACTTCTTAACAAACAGACCACAGTCCGTGAAGATCCACAACTTCTCCTCCTCCACCATAACCCTCAGCACTGGCTCTCCTCAGGGATGTGTGCTGAGCCCTCTTCTGTTCACTCTGCTCACATATGATTGTACAGCCACACATCCAGGCTGTCATATTGTTAAGTTTGCAGATGATACAGCTGTGGTGGGATGCATCACAGATAATGATGAATCCAGCTACAGACAGGAGGTGGAACATCTGGAGAGCTGGTGCAAAGAGAACAACCTTCACATGAATGTGAAGAAGACGAAGGAGATGATTGTGGACTTCAGAAGGAACAAACACACCCACACCCCACTGAACATAGGTGGATCTGCGGTGGAGGTGGTCTCCAGCTACAAATACTTGGGTGTACACTTGAATGATAACCTCAGCTGGAGCAACAACACCACCAGCCTGATCAAGAAAGGTCATCAGAGACTCTACTTCCTCAGACGGCTGAGACGAGCTGGTCTGAGCAGCCCAGTCCTCACCTCCTTCTACAGGTGTGCAGTGGAGAGCATCCTGTGCTCCAGCATCAACGTGTGGCATGGAGGCTGCACAGTTGAAGAGAGGAAAGCTCTACAGAGAGTGGTGAAGGCTGCACAGAAGTCTGTTGGAGTCAGTCTCCCCACCATCACAGACATTTACACCTCCAGATGCAGGAAAAGAGCCACCTGCATCATGAAAGACCTCACTCACCCAGCACACTCACTCTTTGCCCCACTCCCCTCAGGACGGAGGTTGAGGAGCATCAAATGTAGAACCACTAGACTGAGGAACAGCTTCTACCCTGAGGCTGTTAGACTCATGAATAAATAAATAATAAGAATAATCACTGCAAAATATCACATCATGCTGATGCTGATCTGTTTTCTTGTTGCTGTGTTCATCTGTGACCATCTGCTCATACAGACTCGTGTTCGTGCTGCTGTTTGTAATGATGCTTTTCTACTACATTAGGGCTTACGCCAAATTTACACTACATGCGTTCCGGCTCCGCCCCGCTCCGGTCCGACCTCCGCAGCAAATACGCACCCATTATAATCAATGAGAGAGTTTACACTGGCTCCGCACGGCGGCGGCGAGCTGTGGAGAGCGGACGGCAGTCCGTCAAAATTAGAAATTTTTCTATTTCTGCCGGACGCCGGAGCTGTGCCGGAGTCAACTTTTGAAGATTACGTCGCACCAACAGGAAAAGGAACGAGCACAACTTCCGTATTTACAAAATAAAATCACCACGGGCGGACTAATCCTAGCTCTATACGGATTTATTTGTACAAAAATGCTGTCAAACTATCATTTATGACTACGCCTACAAACGCAATACAAGAAATAAATAAATAAATAAAGTATTTTATTCTGAAATGTAATACATCACTTCCTGTTGCTCAAACCATGTCCTGTCGCTCATTTACGAGAGAAGATCAAGGCAGCAGTCTCTACTGTTGTTCTCCTTCTTCCACCGAATGAATTGTTTTGTTCTGACTTACTTATTTATCACTTGATTTATCGCGCGATCTCGCAATTCCCGCGCATGCGTCTCGGAGCGGTGCATCCAGGCGGACCTGAGCTGAGGTAGTGTAAACTGGACTTTGAGACGCTCAGCTGCGACCTGCGGAGCGGAGCGGAGCCGGAACGCATGTAGTGTAAATTTGGCGTTAGTGTATTACTAGTTTTTTTGTTTTGTTTTGTTTTGTTTCTCTTAGTTCATATCCTAGATGTTATTATTGTTTTTCTCTTGCATTTGTTGTTGGATGTAACTGGGACCCTGTGTACATAATCTTGTTTTCATCACATGTACCACATGCGGTGCAAATGACAATAAAGACTCTCTGACTCTCTGACTCTCTGAAGATTCGAGAAGTGTCCCTAAAGATTCTGCATAAATGTTATCCTGTAAACTATATAATCTCCAAGTACCGTCCAAACGTAGACCCAATGTGTTCACTCTGCCACAGCTCTGAGGAGACCATCATCCATCTCTTCTGGGACTGTTCTCATACTCAGCTGTTCTGGAAAGACATTTTCATGTATGTAAATAGAAAGTTAGAAATTGACCTACCATTTGACGCTAAAATTATACTGTTTGGTTTCTTTTGTCCAAATATTTCAAGTAAGAAAGTTTTTGTTGTAAATTTAATACTACTCTTAGCCAAATTTTACATCCACCGTTGTAAATTCTCCTTGCTAAAACCTAGATTTATAGTGTTTTCTATATTTCTTCTTACTTATCTACTTTAAAGTATTGTACCAATGCCAAAGCCTTAAAACCTAAAACAATCTGTAACGAATTTCTGTTGTAAGCTGCCCAAAACACATTTTTGTGTTTATTTTTTGTTTATGGGCCTTTATTCTCTTTTGTGCTATGCATGCCTTAAGTCTCGAGCCATGTTTCACAATGTAAGCTTTTTTTGTACTTGCTTTTTATAAAAAATATAAATAAAAAATAAATAAAAAACCTAGTACCTCAGTCAAGAAGGTCCCAAAAATAGGGCGGGTTCCTCCTCTACAGGTCCTGTGGATACACGCAACAACTAGTTATTAACAAGGAGCCCGAACGAGCGCGAACAGGCCCTGTGGACAAGGATAATGAAGTTATGAACAAATATGGCTGCCTTGTCGTTTGGGGAGCCCTGCTTGAACCGTGTCGCTCCCCTCTGCTGCTGAGATGATAAATAAATAACTCGCTCCGCTGCTGTTTTTATGATGCTCTGGATGCTTGTCGCCCACAGCACGCATACAACAAAGAGTAAACTCAAAGCAAGAGGGTTACCTGACCCCTTTTTCTCTTTAACGTTGACAAAAAAAATTTTAGTTCATTAATGAGTGTTCTCATTGTAGCCATTGATCCTGACTGCCTCATTTTGATTAAAAAAATAAAATAAGATCAGCACAAATTGTTGTATTAACTTTAGTTTTGTAGGTCAAAGTGTTTTATACAACACTCCTGAGTTAATATTGCTGATCAATTTTAATTCATAATTATTTATAAATATTTGATTATCTTTTTCAGTATCAAATGGTCAAAAATGTGTACAGTTTAAATTCAGTTTTCAGTTCAGTTTATTTATAAAGCACCAAATCACAAACAGCCCAAACAGAGAGCAGCTGCAGTCGAGCACTACGAGACGTCAAGGACCTCATCAAGTTAAATGACTTTCTAGAACTTTCAGCAACACTTTTAACAGATTTAGATGAACGTCTGGAGATATTTGACATTAGAACAAATAGCAATAAATTCAAACCTATTTTTAAAATTTGTTGAAGTTGAATGTAGTAGAGTCATTCCACTTTGGACAAAGAGAAAGAATCCTGGCAGCAGACCGGATTATCTCGTCATGAAGCGGGTGGTTGAAGATGTTTGACCCAGCGCTGTTTCCTCCTCAGGGAACAAGTCAAAGGTCTTCTGGCTGGCTTGACTAAAGAAAAAGGGAACGCTGCTATCCCCTCGGCCTTCAGCGTTTACTCCGTTCACTGGGGTTTGGCTCCAGATCCAGCCATAGTGAAGAAGACGGTGGCCGACATCGAGACAGACTTCCTGTTCCTGGTCCCAACCCAGATCGCCCTCCAGCTCCACGCCAACAACTCTAGGTTAGCTGTGCTCGATCATACACTTCATAGAAATTAATTAGAAGAAATCTGATCAAATATTCAGATTTTAATATTTTTTAATCAGATCAGATTAGGGGTTGAACGAGTACATAATTTTTAAACTCGACATTAACATAATAATACTCGAGTAGAGCTTGAGTAGTTGATGATGTCATAGGATCTCAAGATGCAAAAAATAATTAACTAATTAAAACCGGAAAAAAAAGTTATTTATTATTTACAAAAAAAGACCAACAAAACATTGGGAGCATATATTATGCTCCTACCATTTATCTTACAGCAAATAAGTCACAGGAAACCCAAAACTGTTAGTTATTATTATTAAGCTGCAAAAGTGAAAAAAATGTGCGGCACGTCAAAAACAAAACTAAAAACAGTGGGGCGGTTGACCACCCCGCACCACCGCCTGTGGTGCTGCGCATTAGGTTTAGTTTTAGAGATTAATATGTTAATATGTTTTTACAGGTTTAAAGATTAATATTTTTTGCCTTTTATTTGTGAAACAAGGTCAGAGGAAGCTGGTTCTGGTTCGGTCATTGGACCCGGTGTTAAACCACATTCTGTGACCTACAACAGTTCATGCAACACCGCCCCCTACGGTCACAATATACGGTGGTCACAGAATTTGGTGTAACACCGGTTAGCAACTCGCTCCAAACAGGAAGTTGATTCATTTTCTGTTCTGTAACTGCGACATGATAGCCTGGTTAAAACCAGACCCTTCACTTCGCTTCGTACTAGGGTCTGGGACTTCTCCCATAGACAACGATTTCTCTGGTAGATTTTTGACCGGACCAATCAGAGAACAGAAGGCGGAGTTTTGAACGACGTCGACTGACGTCGTCAGTTAAAATGGCTGCCGCCACGAAGGAATTTTCAAGAAAACAAGGTAAAAAACTATTATTTCTTTGCTGAGAAAAAATATATTTCTTAGCTGACGTTATATCAGAAGTGTTCCTGAGCTTAACAGTTCCTAAATCAATTCACGAAATGGTCAAATCTGCTGGATTTAAATTGTTTCGGTTTGACATTTTCCAAACAGCCTCGGGTGCGCTACGAAAATAAATTATAAAAAATCGAATTTTATCTCAAATGTTTCATCTAGGCCAACAGTCAGTAAATTAGAGCCATATAATTACACACTGGTAGCAGAAAAAATATCCACCGAGTGGTTTCTGAGCTATTTATCTGATAGCCTGGACCTCGCCAGGCTAAACTAACAAAACTCTGCCTTCTGTTCTCTGATTGGTCCGGTCAAAAATCTACCGGAGAAATCGTTTTCTATGAGAGAAGTCCCAGACCTTAGTACGAAGCGAAGTGAAGGACAAGGGTCTGGTTTTAACCAGGCTAGCGACATGATGACGTCACTACAAATACTCGACGTGAAATTAGAAAACTCGATAGAAGTCCAAGTAATCGATGTGTTGATTACTCGAGTACAGTAGTCTGTTAAAGCCCTAGATCAGATTATACTTTTAAATGTCTCAGAGTGAAGAAATGATTGCAGAAGGTTTACATTAAGCTAGACTATCAGTTTCAGTAGTCGCAGTTTAAACTTGGATTATGTTTTATTTTTCCTGTTTGGACTCTAACATTGATTGTAATTAATCTGTGGTGCTTTTTGTCCCTCAGTGGCGTCCATACATACTCGTACCTGTTCAACATGAAGACTCGGATTCCCGGGTTCCCCCGCTGGGTGGAGGCGGAGCACGCCGAGGACCTGCAGTACCTGTTCGGTAAACCGTTCTCCACCCCGCTCGTCTACTTCCCCCGACACAGAGACCTGTCTGGCTACATGATCGCCTACTGGACCAACTTCGCCAAGACTGGGTAAACTCCCAAGATGCACTGCACACACAGACAACAGCACATCTGAAGGGTTGAACTCTGCCAGAGAGGACCAGCAAGTTCTGGACTTTACTGGTTTACGGACCTGTTGATTCAAACTATCCTGCTGGTCAGCTGGGTTGGAAAATTCTTTGTTTGTCTTGTTTGCTGGTGAAGATTCTCAGTCGTCCAGGACATGATAAAATCAAAAAGGCGTTCAATACAAGATCAACTGGACTTTATTTGTAACAGAAAACGTTTTTATGTTAAGAGAGAAAAACCTTCTCTCAACAGAGGAGGAGGTCTGAGATTTCAGCTTTCCAAGACTTATAACTCAGTTTTGGAACTGATTCCGAAACGTTTTACACCGGATGGGAGCAGAGGTGTCTTGTCTGTAAATTAGACTAACAAATTTCTTTGAGAAGCCTCTGTTTGTTGGTTGGGAGTTGTTTTTTGTCAATTTACATACAGTGTTGTGTCTTCTGTCAGAGACCTCAAGGGAACCCCCTACTGTTAAGGTGTGATCTGTCAATTTACATGTATGTGTTACCTCAGCTTGAAATTTACATATGATGGTGCGTGGTTCTGTTATAACTCCAAACTTCTCACAGTTGTTCATGGAATTGAGAAAGCCTCCCGGATGGGAGTCGAAACGTTTTCTGTTACAAATAAAGTCCAGTTGATCTTGTATTGAACGCCTTTTTGATTTGTCTTGTTTGATAGCCTGAACTAGTTTTAAAAACAAAAGAGAACTGGTCAAAACTGGTCCAAAAATAAGAGAACTGGGGCCTCATGTACAAAGACTTGCGTGGATTTCTTACTGAAAAGTGACGTACGGACGAATCCAGAAAAGTGTCTACGCACAAAAAAATCCAGATTTATCAAACCCTGCGTACACCTGAATCCACGCACATTCCTTTTGTACATCACGATGAACGTGGAACTGAGCGCACATGAGAGAGTGGCCGACTCCGCCTTTGACACGCCTCCGTATGAATATGCAAAGTCATTCAAATATGCCATGCACGACAGGAATGTCGTCTCTGCTCCATTGCAAATCATGTCGGAACGTGGAAAAAAGAGGAACTTCACGGACTGTGAACAGGAATCACTTCTGAGTGAGGCAGAGAAGCACGGAAAAAGGTTTTATTCGGCACGCCTAGCGCAAAACATACCATCCACTTTTAAACAAGAAGTTGACCCATCTGCTCTAACATGCCTGTATAGGTTAGTGGTGAGCGCGCCCGCCCTTCGTCCCAAAGGTCGTGAGATCGACTCCCCCTTGGTACAACGTTTTTTTTTTTCATTCCAGATTTAAAGAACACAGGAAAACTATTTAATAAAACAACAAGAAATAGAACAATACATGAAATGAAAGGAAGCAGACGATTTCTTGTTTTGTAAATAGTTTTCATGTGTATTTAAATCTGGAACGAAAAAAAAAAAAGAGAAACGTTGTACCATGCGAGATTCGAACTCATGACCTTTGGAACTAAAGGCAACCGCGCTACACACTGACCTAAACGTAGGCGTGTTGGTACAGCTTGGTTAACTTCTTATTTAAAGAAATCACATCTCATTGTTGTCAATATCGTTGCCACTATTTGGCGCATGCTTTTATATCCACTCATCTAATTGCGTCCATGTGGATGTAATAATTGTTAATCATGTGTGTTTGGTGGGATTTATGATTATTTTCATATCATGGACACAGTTTCTCTGAATAACCTGTAAGTGTCGCCAAAGGAAATATAACCACAGAAACGTGCGTACGCAAGCAGGGGAGCAGCCGTGGATTTGTACGTGGATGCGCAGATATTCCCGTTCATATCAGATTTGATACATACGCCACTTTGCGTGGAAAGTGACGTGCGCAATGTTTTTGTGCGTGCGCACGGTTGATACATGAGGCCCCTGGTCTGAACTACTGTAGTCTGAAAATAAAAGAGAACTGGTTTAAACTGGTCTGAAGAGAACTGGTTTATTTTGTACTTGTTTATTATCGTTACTTTTTCATTTATCACCTAGTTTTTAATTTTTCTCATACTTCTTAAATGCTGACATAAGCGCACCTCAGAAACTGTTTTGGTCCTTCTCATGCACGTCATGTTCTGGAATGATAATAACCTCTTCAACTCTTTAGTGACCCTAACAGAGGAGGCAGCAGAGTCCCGGTTCCTTGGCCACTTTTCACCAAAAACCACCGACCATACCTGATCATCAACCACGACATGAGCAAGTCCTCCGTCAGGTAGGATACTGCTTCCTGATCCTGCGTCAGCCCTTGACTGATACTGTTTATATAAAACTTTAATAATAATAATAATAATTCTTTATTAATTTCATATCCTAAAAACAATTTAATTATATTTACAACAATTATATTTACAACAACAACAAAAAGAAAAGAAAAGAAAGAAAAAAAAACCCAATACAATGTAATGAAAGGTAGCAGAGAGAAGAAAAAAATTCTTATATCTGCCCCTTTTTTCCTCATAAATAAAATTCAAACAATAACATTCTCCAGTTAGTAAAACAATAAAACAAAAAATGAAATCCTTCTAGAACAACAATTCATATGAGTACACATTATATAGTTTCATTTTTTTTAAAACAATCCAAACTTTATCAATTTCTTAAACATGTGCATTGACTTGGCACTTTTAACATCATTTTCCAGATTATTCCACAATCTCACTCCTTGTATCGAGGTACATCGTTCTTTCAAACTGGTTCTAAATTTAGTTGTTATGAACATCTCCGTCCCCTTAAGATTATAGCAGCTTTCTCTCTTTGTAAAAATTCTCTGGATGTTCAAAGGTAATGCATTTTGGTGAGCCTTATACATAACTAATAAAATTTTATAATCAATCAAGTCGTGAAATTTCAATAATTTCAGTTGACAAAATAATACATTAGATGGATGATGGCTATGTTTTCGAGTGATAACTCTTATTGCTCTTTTCTGCAAAACAAAAACAGGATTTGTAGTTGTCTTACATGCCTTCCCCCATACCTCAATACAATAGACCAAGTGTGGAACAATTAATGTATTGTACAACATATACAAAGCTTTATCATTAAACAAGTCCCTGACTTTATACAGCAATGCAATAGATTTAGCTAATTTTGTTCTTAAATAATTTATGTGAGGTTTCCATGTTAGTTTCTCATCAATAACAACACCCAAAAACTTTACTTCATTGACTCTTTTAATCTCCACACCATCAACTCTAAACTGGACACTAACAGTTCCTTGTCTATTTGTAAATATCATATAATTTGTTTTATCTAGATTTATTGATAATTTATTAATTTTAAACCATTTTTTATTTTTACAAATTCTGTTTGCACTTTCTCCAATATTGATTCTATGTCCCAACCTGAACAAAAAAAGTTGTAAAACTTGATTCTGATTTGCGTCCTCAGCTATGACCTGAGGTCGTACTACGTGAACTACTGGACTGAAACCTACAGCCACCTGCCGGCTGCAAAGACGGCAGAGGAAGACGAGCGTCTCTGACCACCCGTTTGCTCAACATGTGTCTGTTGTTCAGTCAGAAGACCAGATGTTTCTGTTCTTGTCCATTAAATGAAGCAAATCTCTCTCAACTGCTCACTTTTCTTTTCAGCAGAACTTTAGCTCAACACAGAATGAATTGGGACTTACATTTGTAATCTAAGCTGTGACAGTCAGACTCTTATTCTGAAAAGTACCTATTGGCTTCATTTTGGATCTCCAGGTAGAACCTCTTCCTGTATGCCTGGACCTAAAAGGTTCTCCTCTTGGGTTGAACTTTTGTTAGACATATAAAATGTGGCACCTTATTGTTTAATTCAAGTTATCTGCTGAGGATGACAATGTTTGTGTCGGTGGTGTGGCTCTTGACAAAATCTCAAACCACTGGATGAAATTTATTGAAACCTGCTTGAAGTATTTATTTTTTCATTCAACCTTTATTTCTACATGTTAGTCCCATTGAGCCTCGAGGACTCATTTACAAGAGAGACCTGGTTTTAACAAAGAATGATGACAACAGTGGACAATCTCAAATGATTCATACAATTTTTTTTAAAACAAATAAAAAATAAGATAGCAAAAAATGTAGCAAAAAACAGACAGATAAGGCGAATGTAGAAAACTGAAGACAGGAACATGTCTGCATTGGTTTTTACCAGGAGTCCAACAGATGTTTGAAGACACTTAGAGAGGTCAAGGTCGAGAGCTTCAGATCTTTTTGTAAGATATTCCATGAAGCAGGAGCAGAATAGGAGAAGGCCCTTTTTCCAAGTTCAGTCCTCACTGACGGAACACTGCAGGTAATCATGTCCTGAGAGCGCACGCTGTAGCTGCACTCACACAAAGACATGTAGGAGGAGATGTATGAGGGCAGCAGACCAAGAAGTGATTTAAAGATGAAAATGTACCAGTGGAAGAGTCTGTGTGAAGTTAATGATGTCCAGTTAACCAGTGAATACAGGGTGCAGTGGTGGGTACGATAATCACAACCAGTTATGAATCTTAGTGCACCATGATAGACCACATCCAACATCTGCAGGATGCACCATGATAGACAACATCCAACATCTGCAGGATGCTCCATGATAGACAACATCCAACATCTGCAGGTGCTTGTAGGAGCATTCATGTATACTGTCACCGTAATCAATGGAGGGAAGTAAAGTCACAGATACAAGGTGTTTCCTAACATTCATGTGTTAGACATGATCCTTTTTCTGAAAAAGAAACCCAGTTTAAAATAAATTTAAAAAGTGTTCAATACAGAAACAACTGGACTTTATTTGTAACAGAAAAAAATGAGGAACGCTTCACGAATTTGCATGTCATCCTTGCGCAGGGGCCATGCTAATATTTGTGAAGCGTTCCTCGTTTTTTTCTGTTACAAATAAAGTCCAGTTGTTTCTGGATTGAACGCCTTTTTTTGATTTGATCATGTCCTGGACGACTGAGAATCTTCATCAGCATAAACCCAGTTTAACTTTCAGTTTCTTCACTAGGTTTTCCACGTGGAGTTTAAAAGAGAGATGTGAATCGACCAGGATACCCAAATATTTATAGGAATCAACAAACTCAATAGAGACACCATTTGAAGATAAAATCAGAGGAAGAACTGCTGGGACCGACTTCCTACTTGAAAAAAGCATCCCTTTGTTTTATCAGCATTTAAAGTTTGAGACGGAACAAATCTGACTGGATGATGTCAAAAGCGGATTGCAGTAACTGGAAAGCCTTAGCTACTGTTTTAGCTCGACAGTAAACAACTGTATCATCAGCATAGAAATGTAAGGATGCATCAGGGATGCTCTGACCTACATTAGCTATGTAAATTGTAAAGAGGGTTGGTCCTAAAACTGAGCCTTGTGGTACACCATTTTTAACTGTTAAATAGCTGGAAAAAGTACCGTTATGTTGAACACATTGCCTCCAATTGGAAAGATTGTTGAGATTAGTCACGTGAGGTATTGTGCGCTCTCACGTATGTCATCAATGAGGGACTATTTAAGGAGTGGTATTAACGCAGCTGTGTAGATTGGAGTGGATGTAGTCTGTATGTATCCGATGGCATGAAATAAACCTCCTAAACTAAATGCTGAATCCTGAACCGTTCTTTGTCCGACCTATCCTGCCCTGAGATGACGAACCGAACAGGTTATGGGCCCAGAGGGGACAAGGAAGGTCGCTGGCAAAGATTATGCTTCGACGGAGACGAACGGAACTACGAGCTGTGGGAAACGAAGTTCCTGGGACACCTCCGACTACAAGGTCTGAAGAATACTATTCTACTAAAAGTCGAGCCAGATGCAGAGGTGGAGGAGGACGACGCAGTGAAAAACGAGATGGCTTATGCAGAGCTGATACAGTTTCTCGACGACAAAAGTTTGTCTCTGATTATGAGAGAGGCAGCAGACGACGGCAGGAAAGCCTTACAAATCCTGCGAGACCATTATGCGGGCAGAGGAAAACCGCGAGTAATCAGCCTGTATACAGAACTGACATCCCTCCAGAAAAAGGCAAGTGAAACTGTCACAGACTTTATTATAAGAGCTGAAACGGCGATTACTGCTCTGAGAAACGCCGGAGAAACACTGAGTGATGGACTTCTGGTCGCCATGGTGTTAAAAGGTTTACCAGAACCTTACAAACCATTTGTAGTCCACATCACACAGAGCAGCGACGACCAACTAACATTTGCTGAGTTTAAAGTGAAGCTGAGAAGCTACGAAAGCACTGTAAACTTTAATACAAATGTGGACAGGGATGATGTGATGACAGCAAGTGGCTACAGGAGCGGAGCAGAGCGAAGACGAGGAGGAAACGAGGAGCTCATCTGTTACAGCTGTGGACTGGGGGGACACAGAGCAAGGCAGTGTCCGAAGAATAAAACACAGCGACAGTGGTGCCGTGTGTGTAAGAGTCCACGTCATGCAGAGAGTAACTGTTGGCGAAAGAAGATGGAGAATGTGAACCAAGCGACCGATGAAGTGGAGGATGATCACTCATTCGCATTCAAGACAAACGACGCACAGATCAGCGGACGGAAACAGAGAGGCCTGATGGTGGACACCGGAGCGACCTCACACATCATCACTGATGTTAACAGGTTCAAACGCTGGGATGACACGTTTGAACCAGAACAACACTTCATCGAGCTCGCTGACGGGACGAGGACGAACGGTGTGGCGGTGAAGAGAGGTGACGCGGAGGTCTGGCTGCGGGACACACAAGGACGAATGGTGAAGGTGGAGATCAAACGGGCGTTGTACGTCCCAACGTACCCACAAGACATCTTTTCTGTGAAGGCGGCGACGTCCAGGGGAGCCTCAGTCAACTTCAACCAAGAATGCAGTCAACTCATCGCCAAGGACGGTACAAGGTTTGACATTAGTGTCTATGATAGACTTTATTATCTAGACATATTTGACAATGACAATAAAAATTATGGGGACGAACAAAATAATGTGATTTCAGGTTGTTATGACATTCAGGAGTGGCACAAAATTTTAGGCCACTGTGAAGAAAGTTCATTCTCAATTTAGTTAGGTTTAGGCCACTGTAATTTCCAAGACCTGCTAAAATTAGAAAACGTGGTAAAAGGCATGAAAATCAAAGGGAAGGGTGATAAAATGAACCTAGACTGTGAAACTTGCATCTTGGGTAAATTTTGTCAAAGCAGAAACAGACAAGCTGATGCAAAAGCAGAAAACGCTCTCGAATTAGTTCATACTGACTTAGCTGGTCCAATCAAGCCTGCTGCAAAAGATGGATTCAGATACACATTAGCGTTTACAGATGACTATTCTGGTACAATATTTGTTTATTTTCTTAAAGCCAAGAGTGACACAGCCAGAGCTACCGAAAAGTTTATTGCAGACGTTGCCCCATATGGTAAAATAAAATGCATTAGATCCGATAATGGTACAGAGTTCACGTCAAAAGACTTTCAGTCTTTAATGAGTATTAATTCTATCAGACATGAAACATCTGCACCTTATTCACCGCATCAGAATGGTACAGCTGAAAGAAGCTGGAGAACATTGTTTGAAATGGCAAGATGTATGTTGATAGAAAGTAATCTACCTAAAGAGTTGTGGACTTATGCTGTAATGGCTTCTGCAGTAATTAGAAACAGGTGTTTCAACAACCGATTGAAACAGACTCCATATTACCTGCTGACAGGAAAGGTGCCTGACCTTTCTAAAATGAAAGAATTTGGGTGTGTGTGCTATGCATATAGACAAATTAAGAAAAAGCTAGATCCGAGGTGTGAAAAAGGTATCTTTGTGGGTTATGATAAATACAGCCCAGCGTATTTAGTCTATTACCCAAACACAGGAAAAATCTGCAAACATCGACTGGTTAAATTTGTAGCTCAAACTATGAATGAATGGCAAACTCAAAATATGAATGAATGGCAGACTCAGACTATGAATGGAAGGCAAACTCAGGATGATCCTGACATGTTTGATGATGTTTTTAGATATAGAAGAACTATCCCTGTTAAGTCAGAGTCAGGAGTAGAACACCAGGTGTCACAGGGAGCACATGGGAGTTCTACTGAACCTGCAGTGAGTGTAGAGAGCACAAGTGTTAGACAGGAAACACAAGAGGTCTCATCTGAACCTATTTCAGAAGAAGAAAGCACAAGTGATGAACAAAATGCAAATGAACCTGGTCTACGACGTTCTGAAAGAGAAAGAAAAGCACCAGCATATCTAAAAGATTATGAATGTATGGCTGGGAGTGCTGATGATGAAGAGATAAATGTTGACTATTGCTATCGTTCAGTGTTTAGTACACCACAAAGTTACAGAGAAGCAATAAATTCACCTAAAGCTGAAAAATGGATAGAAGCAATGAAAGAAGAGATGGAATCCTTAACGGAGAACAAAACATTTACACTGACCAGACTGCCAGAAAATAAAAATGCAGTGGGGGGTAGATGGGTCTTCACGATTAAGAATAACATAGATGGAACTGAAACCTATAA
>JBBPBX010026219.1:0-32171 GCA_038048925.1 Garcialebias charrua | reverse complement strand
AGAAGAGCAGAGAGAGAGATACAGTCCTTACCTAACAAGATGGCTAACGCTTTAGTCGTCTTGTTCCACAGCTGAGACTTGACTGTGTATTTAGAGATATGATAAGCTGCTGATTTAATAATGTTTAGTTTATTCATTCATTTTATATATAAAAAAACAAAATAATACAACATTTCACATCAAATAAATATACAACACATAAATAAAATGAAGGGTGGCAGTAAGAAGAAAAATCTTATTTTAACTGCCCCCTCTCTTACAATCCATCAAATCAAACAACAATCTACTTTAACCAATAAAAAACAAGAAACAATTCGCCAAAAAAATATCGAACTACAAAGCAACATACACAACTGTATTTCATTTATATCTTTGCTATAGTCCACTTTTTATCATTTTCTTAAATGTAATCATTGTTGCTGCATTTTTGACTTCAGTCTCCAAGACATTCCATAAGCCAATTCCTTGAATTGAGGTTGACCGACCCTTTAAACTGGTCCTGTATTGTGGTTTAATAAATACTTCTATTCCCTTAAGATTATAACAGCTTCGCCGTTTAACAAAATGCATTTGGATATTTACAGGCAGTTGATTTTTATGAGCTCTATACATAACTAACAAAATATTATAATCCACCAAGTCCTGGAACTTCAACAATTTCAATTGATCAAATAAGGTGTTAGAAGGGTGACAATAATGTTTTCCTGTAATTATTCTAACAGCTCTTTTTTGTAGCAAAAAAATAGGCTCTGTAAATGTTTTACAAGCTTTCCCCCAAACAACAATGCAGTAAATCAAATGTGGAGCAATAATTGTATTATACAACAAATACAGGGCTCTGTCATTCAACAAGTCCCTGACTCTGTATAATACTGTACAGCAATGGACTTAGCCATCTTTGTCCTAACAGAATTTATGTGATGTGTCTCCACCTCTTCAGCACGGCTAAATAAGCTTGGACCCGTGGTTTGTTTTAAGGAAGCAGACTTAAAACACTCAGAGCTGCAGCTTCACGGTTACGAGTGGAGGCTCACTTTACTACAGTTCACAAACACGCTGACTAACGTGAAGGCACCTTTCTATCTTATCAAGACACTCAAAGCTCTTTACAACACAATCTGTGTCCTCATTTACACATTCATACAGCACTCTACTAGATCTGTACATGGATTAATCAGAGCTTTATCACAGTCATACACTGATGGGACACACAGAGGCAATGAGGGGTTCAGTGTCTTGCTCAGGGACACTTCAGCATGTGACTGCTGGTGGAATCGAGCCCCCAGCTCTCCCATTGGAGGAGACTGCTCTAGCCTCTCAGCCACAGCCATTCTCAGCTGAAGAGGATTATTATTTAATATGTGTAAATAAATGTCTAAAAAAATAAACGTAATGTATGCAAATAGTTTATTTTTTAGACATTTATTTTGTAGAGTTACAGCTGTTTGTTAATAAATGTGCCTGTGTGACAACTGGGACAAATCTTTTACACAGAAATATATATTTGTTATTATTTTATGGAAAGAAAAATATATTGAGATATATATCGTATATTGCGATTTATCATAAAAAATATTGAGATATTAATTTTAGTCCATATCGCCCAGCCCTAGACTTGTGTGATTTTACTACGAGACCCTCTGGTCAAAGCCACAGAGGAGACTGGTCATCATTTTGTGTCCGCTGTCCTTAAAGTGGAAGGAGACGCCCACTAGAGGGTTGGAGGGTGAAGTGTTTTCAGTGTACAATGCTGCTCTGTTGCAGTTCATTTTTTAAGTGAGAAGACTGGAAACTAAGAGTTAACATGTTTTTTTGTTTAAAACTTATGGCTAAAACTACATTTGATATATTTTGCACTGTTTTGCACTACAAGAAAGAAGCCCAATACTTGATTTGTTTATTATGTTAAAACTCTCTGTACCTAGTAGTGGAATTTTCTTAATTGAGATTATTTCGTGGTATAGCAGTTTTCAAAATAAATGACATAAATGACTATGCTTTTTTTTTTTCATTCCTATTGCAAGTTTTTTTTTTTTTTAACATATTGTGATATACACATCATTATCGCCACCCTTCACAATACATATCGTGATATGAATTTTATGCCATATCACACAACCCTAATGTATTGTGGTTTTTAAAAAGCGGTGTTGTTTCATTACTTTGATTACTTTGATTCTATTCTGATTGATGCTATAAAAAGTTCAGATCCAGTTTCCCAATCCTTAAAAACACTGTGTGTTTCTCATGTGGGCCAGGTGGGTGAGCAAGCACATAAAGAAGCCAGTCCGCTCCACCGTCCTCGGTTTAGACTGGCATCCCAACAATGTCCTCCTGGCAGCTGGTTCATGTGACTTCAAATGCAGGTATAATTCACGTACAAAACTAAGAAAATAAAACATTACTGTACAGGTTGCTTAAAAGATGAAGATGATTGAAAACTGACCAACCTCATTACTTCTCATTTTTGTTTCCTGCCCCTCGCTCCCCTCTCTCTCTGGCCTCCAGGGTGTTCTCAGCCTACATAAAGGAGGTGGAGGAGAAACCAGGCCCCACACCCTGGGGTAGCAAGATGCCATTCGGGGCTGTGTTAGCAGAATTTGGGGGAGCAGGTCTGTGTCTATGCCCACTTTCATGAGACTTGTTGTGATTCTTCAAACTAATCCACATCTGCTTTGTTGTGCGTGTGTGTGTTAGGTGGAGGTGTGTTAGGTGGAGGTGGATGGGTCCACTCAGTTTCTTTCTCAGCCTCTGGGAACCGTCTGGCATGGGTCAACCATGACAGCACTGTCACTGTGGTAGACAGCTCTAAGACTGCCAGGTACTGTCATTTCTACACCTACATCTTGTTTGATCCCCCAAATTTTAAAATATTGTGAAAAAAAATTATTCATGTTTCACAAAAAACTAAAAAGTAAAGCTGCTTCTTTTTTACAACCATTTTATGAATGTTAGACCTAAGCGGAGGCTTGAAATAAACTTCTTCTATTAAACACTGCCGTGTTCATCTGTTGGGCGGGGACAGACCCTAAAATGATCGACAATAAAACTGAAGTGATAGCTGTAAAGTTAAATACAGTATTATGGCTAAATAATTAAACTGGATGCATTGTTTCACTGTGACTGAGCGCAAATGATTATTTTAACCCAAGCTGGTATTAAAAGAGAGAATATTTATGTCAAACAACTGTTATGAATTAATAAATAATTTAAATAAGTCCCTTTCATTGGATTAAAAATGCTAGTGCACTCATTTTTAAAAATCAGTCCATTGCATGAGAAGTAAAGAACATATTTTTATATTTTTTACAAGTGAAGATAGAAGTTGTTTTTTTTAAATGTTTTTGCCACATTTTTGATTAATTCTAAATGGATCATCTCTGAGTGCTACAGTAAGTTAAAATAAACCCAAGCAATGATTGACAAAGTTCAATATTTTTAAATTTGCTGCGGAAATACAAAACTGTAATTCAAAACTAATGAAATGTAAGTTTTTGGTTACAAAATTGTTATTTTTACGACAATTGAATGTGTTTATCCTGTGCTCTATGTCTCGAGTACTGGAAGATAAATCTGATGGAAGTTTATTTGTGTGTTTAGTCCCTCGCAGCTGAAGACAGAGTTCCTTCCTCTCCTCAGCATCATTTTTGTCTCAGAGAACAGTCTAGTAGCGGCCGTAAGATTAAGACACACACACTATTAAACATTTCTATGTACTGACTAGAAGTAATGACACCAAAATTATTTGTCATTTGCATCATCAGGGCCATGACTGTTGCCCCATGCTCTTCCGTTGTGACGATGGTGGGACGATAACATTTGTGTCTAAGCTTGACCTCCCCAAGCAGAGCATCCAGAGGAACATGTCGGCTATGGAGCGCTTCAGGAACATGGACAAGAGAGCTACCACCGAGGACCGCAACACAACCCTGGAAACACTGCACCAGAACAGCATCACGTAGGTTAAATACTAAATGTAGATGCTGACTTTTTTTAATAAGCTACTATGAATTCAAACGGTGTCCTTTAAATTCTGTAATTTATAGTAGCTACAGTATGTTTACATGCGCAAAATTCTTTGACTGGATTGAAATGTTTTCAGATTAAATAACTCAAATGTATTGTTTACACGGGCACAATCTGTTCATGACAAGCGTTTACATGCAGCGGGCTTTGTTCTGAACAGAAGTACTGACATGCGCAGAGTGGTAAACTTTCCTTTAAAAAAAACATTGAAGAAGAAATTCTACTTCCGGTTTACTTCCGGGATGAACATAAACAAACCTGAGCACCAAAAATGGACCCGCGACAGGTTTTAATGACGGTGGAGATGTTACTTCACCCCCTGACTGAGCTACAGGCAACACAGATCATTTGAGCTCTTGCAAAGTTTCTAGTAGAAATGTTGGGTCGCTCCCCGACCAGTTTTACTTCCTCGACATGCTAATATTATTAGCATCTAGCCAGACGGAAATGACAAAGTCGCACATGCGCAGTCAGGTCAGTTTTTCACCATCAGATAAAAACGAACAGATCAAGCGTTTACCGTATTTTCTGGAATATAGGTCGCACCTGAATATAGGTCGCATTGTCCAATTATTGCCAAAGAATTGGAAAAATCCATATATAGGTCGCACCTGAATATAGGTCGCACCTACGTCAAAATGTGGACCGTGTTTAGCTCTGCTGCAAATGTCTGCCACAGGAGCGCACAGCAAGGCTTTTAAGAAGATTAACACTTAAAAACAATTATTTGTTTGATAAAAATTATAGCAAATATGTGTCTGAGCTGAACTTTTCTTTAATAAATGAATAATTTTAGCAGGATAAACACCTAAAAATATATATTTGTTAGCTGACATTATTGTAAGAGTGTGTCTCAGTTTAATTTTTGTTAATAAATTATTACAAATCAGCTTATTTTATAAAAAGCCATAAATGGGTCGCACCTGAATATAGGTCGCAGGGCATGCAAAAATGATAAAAAGCTGCGACCTATATTCCGGAAAATACGGTACATGTGCACCGTTCGGGTTATGAATCGGCGTAAACCACCCGTTTCGTTCTGATCACAAATTATTTCGGATCACGCTGAATAAACAAAAAATAACCCAAACAGGGTGTTTACATGACGCGTTTTTATTCTGAATGGCCGTTTGATCCGATTACTTATGTCCATGTAAACATAGCCAGTAGGGGTGCGAATCTCTGTGTCTGGCTAATCGATTTGATTCCGATTTTTGTTGTCACAATTCAATCGATTTTTTGATTCAGAAACTATTTTTGATTCAGAAACTATTTTTTTATTGAAATGGTCATTAATTTAGGGGTGTCTTGTCAAAGCTCCAAAATTCACAGTTGAAAAAAGTTGTTTTTCTCTGCAAAAGGAAGCTGAGAACTTGTTTACTGTTTTTTATTTATTTTTTATTAAAAGCTTTGTGTGACAAATGCTATGCTAAAGAGCTCAAATCACACAGAGCATTCGCCGTCACCATGTCAGCCCATGTCACATCAAGGGGCCTCCCTCCCATTTAAAAAAAAGTACACTCTGCTCGCTCCCTCACTATCCATCCTTCGGTTCAAACAGTCTTATACTGCTATCCAGTGGTCAAAAAAGGTACTGTACACAAAAAATAACCAACATTTATTCTTAAATTTGACAATAATTACAAATTATTGTCAAATTTCAAAAAATATCATTTATCACAATAATTTCTGAGACAATAAATCACCCAGCAAAATTTTTTATTGTGACAGGCCTATATGTGCTATCATTGAGTGCAAGCGTAAACGGTGGGTTGTGGGATTTTTTTTAAATAAACCTCAGCTAACAATAATCCAAAGACTCATTAAACTGCGATCAAAGACTCCAGATCTGATGTTTGTGCAACAGTAACTCAAAGCCACCCGTTTCAAAAATAACCCCAAATGGTGCTGCTTTTTAGTGTTTATTCCAGGCTTATTATTGATTTAATTTATTTTTAGTTAAATGTTGTTAGTGTGCATATATAAAAACATTCATCAAAGATGTTACAACAATAATTAAAGTCAGCAAAATCATTGTTTCTAATCAAGGCTCTAGACTGAAGGAAGTCATGTTTTTGGTGTTCTTTTATTTGATGTAAAACTGATGCATTTTCAGAGCTTTAACAGAAGCCAGCAGCTTTATTATGACAATGGCAAAGTAATATTGGAAACTTCTGGTAACATTTAAGTACCGTAGCTATGAAATGATAGTCTTATTTTATTCTAGTTACAGCTTTCAGTGCTGTTTCTCATCATCTATGACTGGTTACCAGCCGAGGTGCAGCAAATCAGAAAAATGCCATCGGTGCCAAAATTCAGCTACTGTATAAGTGTTACATTACTGAAGAGGAGACACTTGTTACGAACAGAATGCCAAAAAAATGATTTGACAGCCATGTACTGTTGGCAGTTTTAGGAGGATCTTCTTTTTTTATTCATGAGTTCTTGCTCTTTATTTGGTTCTGTCGGTTTTTTATTTTATTTTGGGGGTGTCGGGGGCATGATACTTGACACTGAACCTGCAATGCTTTCCTCCTGTACCTGTGTTGTGTGAGAGAGTCACTGCTGTTATGCCTCTGAGCAACTGAGGTCGTCACAGAAGTGTGTGTGAAGAAGGCGGTGGCCTGTATAGTGCTCTAATCTGAACACTTTCTGTCACTGTTGGTTTCACATTGCTCATGCTGTGTGTAGCTACACACCGTCTCAGGACTTTATCGGCTTGATTGTCTCATGTGAAATACTGAAGGCAGCTTACAAAGATGCCAGCTCATATTGCAGAACCTTCTCATGAAAGGAGCTTTAGCCTGGAGGCTCTGCCCATTGATACAACAACTATCAACTGAAAAGGTGACAAAGATGGCTAGCTTGGCTTGTCGAGCTCTAGAGTTTCTGCTGGTAGTTTCGTGATGAATGTTTTGTTATCTCAGTACTTCAAACACAGACAGTTGTGTGCTGACGTGTTTCATGATCTGTGACTTTGTGGAGGTTTTATACGTGTGCAGATTCTTCCTTCTAAAAGTACAGCACAATATTATATTTGTCCTAAGTTTGTGAAAAGGTTATGTGACCAATTAATATCTTACTTTTTGTAGATGGCTCTTTAAATAACCTCTATTTGGAAATATAGTGTTAAATTTTGAGGTGATTGACAAGTTGAGGAGGTTAAGGAGCATTAAATGTAGAACCACTAGACTGAGAAACAGCTTCTACCCTGAGGCGGTTAGACTCATGAATAAATAAATAATAAGAATAATCACTGTGAAATATCACATCATGTTGATGCTGATCTGTTTTCTTGTTGCTGTGTTCATTTGTGACCATCTGCTCATACAGACTCATGTTCGTGCTGCTGTTTGTAATGATGTTTTTCTATTACATTAGTGCTTAGTGTATTTCTAGTTTGTTTTTCTTAGTTATATCCTATATATTATTACTGTTTTTCTCTTACATTTTGTTGATGGGTGTAACTGGGACCCTGTGTACATAATCTCATTTCATCACATGTACCACATGCGGTGCAAATGACAATAAAGACTCTGACTCTCTGACTGAAGTTGATAGCTAGTCTGACTCGGGGTTTAATTTGTCAACCGATCAATGTCGGAACGCAGACATAGACATTTTGAATAAAGTAGATGCAATTTCCTGCATTTTGGTATATTTTAACAGGTTGTTAAACATCTACGTTTACCTACATTTGTAAACACTCTGCTTCTGTCAAGTAAATTGGGCTCGGAACCAAGCCAGACACTGTCCCTGCTCATTGTTGTCTGACTCCACATGTGAACCTCCAGGCGCAGCCGTACGACACTCTTTTTTAAGGGTAGATGTGGAAATGCTGCTTGAAGAGGCATGTGATAGTGGCTGTTGTGTTTAAAATTAGTGTTTATGTAATTATTTTCAGTTTACGTATCCAATATAAGTTTAATTAATTCAAGGCAGTCATAGTTGTTCATAACTTTATTAATAGTAGGCCTGAGAGTTACCGGATCCAACCTGGAACCTATCAAACTGGAACGCACCCTGTCAAAATAAGAGCGTTCTCGGAACGGGATCCATCTCAAATTAAGTTCTGGTCTGATTGAATTTGACCAAAATGCATTGCTTTCATCAACGTCCTAAAAACATTCATGGCAGTTCATGTTGACACCATCTTTATAAATTCAGCTACTGTATAGCTGTCAGTTTAGCATTACAGTTATTTACATTGGATTCTGTTTATGATGCAAGCACAAGTGGTGTCAGCAGCAGCAGCTAGCTGTAGCACTTTTTATACAGCTTGGCGCACTTCTTGTGCCTTGGGTGTCATGAAAGGCGCTTTTAAATAAAATGATTTATTATTATTATTATTATTATTATTATTATTATTACTTCTAGCAGGAATATTTCTGGCAAAATATCCCTTCAGGTGTATAGACTTTAAAACACTGTTTACGTCACGTTTTAAGATCTGTAAATACACTTCCGTCTTTGTTTTTTGTTTTTTTTAGCCAAGTGTCTATCTATGAGGGAGACAAAAGGGATTGTCGCAAGTTCTGCACCACAGGCATTGATGGAGCAATGACCATTTGGGACTTCAAGGTGATAACATTTTTTACATTAACAACTTGTTTTTCCTCTGCATGTTTTCGCACCAACACCCTCTTGTGTTTACTTCCTCAGAGCCTAGAAGCTTCTATCCAGGGTCTGCGCATCATGTGAAGACTTTATATGAATGAACGAAGAGAGGCTGTGGGCTCATTTCTCCCTCTTGCTCACCCCCCATCTCGGCCCCTCCACTCGTGAGACGCAGCTAGTAACGTACATAACTGACCACCTTATTGAGTGTCTGAAGCACTGATCAGATCATCGTGGGTGTGTACTTTCACGCTCACAATTACACACTCAAAACACTAAACACACTAAGCTGACGTGTGCGATCACTGATATATATATTTTTTTTTTGTTTGCTTTAAATGAAGATTAACCAGATGTAAAAGTGGGATGGTTTTCTGACACGTGTTAAACGTGATGTGAAATGTGTGTTTTTATGTTCTCTAACCTCCAGCACCTGAATCTGAACAATAAATGGCACGTTTTAATCCAAAAATCAAATTGTATATCTCCACAGAGCAACTTTGACATATTTCAATATAGGTGTTGAGTACTGTACGTTCAATGATGGGATCTGCTTCCTCGCTGGAGGATGGCCATTATTTTTCAGTTCTTGTTTAGTTTAAGACCTGGGGGTCATTGATGCTCTGAATACACGTTGATGGTTGTTTGTTAAAACCTGTACAGAATCTGATGGTGGAGAGGGACAGAAGCTGTCTAAACTCTGTGTGGAGTCATGAATGACCAGCTTTGAGCTCTGTAGCTCAAACACACATGATGGAGGATTTCTATGTAACTGATCATGACTTAGGAAATAAAGATGAAGTACATTTACACTACATGACTAACTGGACTGCTTTCTTTAAATGTGTGCGAGTTCTCTTACAATGAATACATCGGGTAATTATAGCTTCAATATTTCAAAAGGGTTTCATTTCTGAACATTCAAATAAATGGACAGTAGAGGAAATTATATGTTGTAAATAAGGTTATTATTTCAAAGTAAAATGCATGTTTTTTTAGGTTTGATTCAAGAATACTTAAAGATTTATTTATTTTTAGTAACGTTTACTTTTCCTTCACTTTTGATACCAGTATCACTGTACATACAGTATGGTGCAAATGTTTTTAAACCATCTCTTAACTTTTTTGCCTCCAATGAACCTTATTCTTTTATTTAATCGTTTATTTCACATATATACTGTATTATTATATATTTTTTTTAAGTATTCTTGATTTTCTAGAATTGTGCCGCTCAAGATGGCTGCATGTTCAAGCAGCTCTGTTGCATTCATTCTGAGATTTTGCTTTTGAAAACTTTAATTCATCTTTTTCGGGATGTAAATCGCTTTTTTAAATTGTTTTTTTCTCTATTGGATGCTTTGCAGCTACTTCTTGACATTAGTTGTGATGCGTAACCATGACAAGTTTTTTTCTTTTTTACTACAACTGGGAGCAGCTGATTTTACATCTCAAAATCTCAAATAATATCTCAACCACAGCCCCAAATCCTAAATGAGTTGAAGTTGAAAAGGAGGTGCCGTGGATGCATTCCCGTCTACCAGGAGGCGGTTCTCGAGTGCCTGATTGCAGAGATCCTGTATTTGGTGGGAAACGCAGCTCATGAATGTGGGAGGACCAAGATCGTCCCCCGACACCTGCAGTTCGTCCACAGTGACGAGAGGTTTGGTAGACTGCTGGGAGGAGTGGCCGTCACTCGGGGAGGGGTTCTGCCCAAGAGGACCGAGAGATCTAGGTCCAGGTGGACAGATCAACATGCAGCCAGTTTCTTCGGATCCGCTGTGGGACTGACAAGAGAGCCTCCATCTACAATAACTAATGAAATCAGGATAATGTGCTACAACAATTAATTTCTCTTTGGGATTAATAAAGTACAGTATTTTTGAATTGATCACTATTGTCAGCATTTTTTAATGCCTTTAATAATAATAATGAATTCAATTTATAATGCGCTTTTCATTAGTGAAAATCTCAAAGCGCTACACACATTCATACACCGGTAGTGGCAGACTACCATGCAAGGTGCTTTCCAGTCCTACCGGGAGCAACTCGGGGTTAAGTGTCTTGCCCAAAGACACAACGACACATGGTGTGGGGAACCGGGATTTGAACCGCCAACCTTCCGATCGGGGGACGACTGCCATTACCACTACGCCACGGCCGCCCCGAGACGTCCTTTCCAACTTCGGATGTTTTTTCCACCCTTGTCTGCCCAGTCTTTGCACATGATCATGGCAACATATTGTGCTTGGAAATTATGGAATGTTGACCAGTGGAGAACAAAAGGGTCAGGCCTAAGAAGTGTTCTTACATAGATGAAAACTATCTGATTGGATTATACCAAAGACTTGATACAGGACCTGAGAGATGAATTGTCTTTTGGTGGATCAGGTTTTTGCTGATAGCTCATTAAAATAATAATATAAAAATAAATGTCATTGGTGCTAAAATGCTATTTATGTCAAACTTTTTTTTTCATTCCCCAAAAATGGGAACAATATCTCTGAGATGGGCAGATAACAGTCCAATTTGTTACGTTGTTACAAGTCAACCAAGCACAAAATTATCTCTTTGAGTTTAGGAGCCTTTTTATGACTAAATTATTCTTTGGTGAAAAAAAAAGTGGCTCAAAAAAATTCATTTGAATATGGGTTCTGGACAAAAAAAATGTGGAAAAAGTCAAGTCCAAAGAAACTCTGAAAGATTGAAGAAATGCTGAGCAAGACGATTTAAAATGTTGACTAACAATACAGAGAAATGAGGAACGACTTGAGACTAGTACTGGATTTTGATTGTGCACGACAATCTGACATCTTTAAAATAAATCTGTCAACTGTTTCAGTAGTTTCTTCATTCTTGCTATGAAAGCTTTGACCTAAAACATCGAGGAGATAAGTGCTAAAGGTTTACAAAATATGAATTCCTGTAATTATATATATTTTTCAAATACAACAAATTACATAATGTGTGAGTGCAGAATGAAGTGTGCGTCATCTGAAAGTGAAATTTGAAACATTAGGTGGACCTGTGCTGTTACGCGATAACTTAAAGTTACAAGAAAGACCTGCCAGTATTTGTTCTACAGCTACAAACAGCAAATAATATATTGAATTAGTTTGAGACTCTTTAACTTCATATGATGTTTATTGAACTCTGAACAAATCAAATGAACTAACACTTTAAGGTGGTGTGACATGATTTTTGAACTTTGCATAAACTGGCTCAACATATATATCTTTTATCATTCAACTATGTTCGTTGTTGCAAACAAAATGATAATTTAATGAAAATTCATTTAAAAAGTGAGTTTAAAATTTGCGCTGTGTTTCTTCACGGGACATCCGGGTACTTCGCTTGCTAATTTTGTGACGTGCATCGCAGGAATTTCAGTCTGCGGCTGCGTGTAGAACGCAGATTCATTTTCTGCACGTTCGCCTATTTTTTTTGTATAACTTGAAAAATGCTGTTACGTTGTGTCGCATTTGGGTGTTCTAATCTCATCAGTGAACAAGTGAGCCTTTTCACTTTCCCAAAAGATGAAATACTTCGTCAAGAATGGACAAAACAAACAAAGTTGTCCCCCTCGGAGCCCCCCTCGCTCCACCCGAGAGCCCCCCTTGCTCCACCGGAACGGTAAGGCAGAACCTGCTGTTTCTTGTTCAACCCCCTGAACTTACTTCGGCTTCCCAAACTGAAGACAAATCGCTCAAATCTAAACTTAGATTGATAAATTCGTCGGTTTCTATATTGTGCGCTATTATAAAAGGGGCGTTCTAGGAGACTCATAGGACTCATAGTTCCGTACGGACTCATACGTCCGTATGCTCTTTGTGGACTTCACGTCTGCCTTCAACACCATGATCCCCCAAACCCTGATGGACAAACTATTTACACTTGGACTAAGCCCCTCCATTTGTAACTGGGTACTAGACTTCTTAACAAACAGACCTCAGTCCGTGAAGATCCACAACTTCTCCTCCTCCACCATAACCCTCAGCACTGGCTCTCCTCAAGGATGTGTGTTAAGCCCTCTTCTGTTCACTCTGCTCACACATGATTGTGCAGCCACCCATCCAGGCTGTCATATTGTAAAGTTTGCAGATGATACAGCTGTGGTGGGCTGCATCACGAACAATGATGAGTCCAGCTACAGGCAGGAGGTGGAACACCTGGAGAGCTGGTGCAAAGACAATAACCTTCACATAAATGTGAAGAAGACAAAGGAGATGATTGTGGACTTCAGAAGGAACAAACACACCCACACCCCACTGAACATAAGTGGATCTGCAGTGGAAGTGGTCTCCAGCTACAAGTACTTGGGTGTACACTTGAATGATAACCTCAGCTGGACCAACAACACCACCAGCCTGATCAAGAAAGGTCATCAGAGACTCTACTTCCTCAGACGACTGAGACGAGCTGGTCTGAGTAGCCCGGTCCTCACCTCCTTCTACAGGTGTGCAGTGGAGAGCATCCTGTGCTCCAGCATCAATGTGTGGCATGGAGGTTGCACAGCTGCGGAAAGAAAAGCTCTGCAGAGAGTGGTGAAGGCTGCACAGAGGTCTGTCGGAGTCAGTCTCCCCTCTATCACAGACATTTACACCTCCAGATGCAGGAAAAGAGCCACCTGCATCATGAAAGACCCCACTCACCCTGCACACACACTTTTTGCCCCACTCCCCTCAGGAAGGAGGTTGAGGAGCATTAAGTGTAGAACCACTAGACTGAGGAACAGCTTCTACCCTGAGGCTGTTAGACTCATGAATAAATAAATAATAAGAATAAACACTGCAAAATATCACATCATGCTGATGCTGATCTGTTTTCTTGTTGCTGTGTTCATATGTGACCATTTGCTCATATAGACTCATGTTCGTGCGGCTGTCTGTTTGTAATGATTTTGTTTTTCTATTACATTAGTGCTTAGTGTATTTCTAGTTGATGTTTTTCTTAGTTAATCCTAGATGTTATTACTGTTTTTCTCTTACATTTTGTTGTTGAATGTAACTGGGACCCTGTGTACATAATCTCATTTCATCACATGTACCACATGCGGTGCAAATGACAAAGACTACCCTAGTCAGGCCCTGTTGACTCTGACTCTGACATTCCTGCGTTGACGTCACAAAATTAGCAAGCGGAAGTACCCGGATGTCCCGTGAAGAAACAAATTTTAAACTCACTTTTTAAACGAATTTTCATTAAATTATCATTTTGTTTGCAACAACGAACATAGTACATGTTGTGCCAATTTATGCAAAGTTCAAAAATCATGTCAGCCTTTAATGTCTGAGCACGTGTTTCTAAGGGATAAATTGTTAAATGGAAAAGAAACTTGAGAATCTGAATTCAGACTGAAAATAGATTTTGTGTCAAAAACAACTCCCATCACACTGAGCACTGGTTCCACTGCAGGCTGAGTGTTGAGCCCCCTCTACTGTATGTGCACACACATGAACTATACTCCTATCCACTCCTCCACAGTACAACCCTCAGGTCTGCTGACGACACGCACTGGTCTGATTGTACCCTGGAGGAGATGCTGCACACTCCAGATGTTGTGGAGACAGAACCAACCAAGCACTCAACAACATTAAAACCAAAGAAGGAGTGGCCTTCAGGAGGACAATCCTTTTGCACTACTCATGAATATGAAGGAAGTCGAGGGGTCTGCGCCATGTCAGAAATCCTTAGTATGGAACCTCTTCTGATCTGCAAATACAACTGCAGTAATTAAATTAAAGGCTATGTGGAAATGCTTATCGCTTTTCACGCCAGTGTTTGAAACGTAAGATGTGACATGGGGTTAGGGTTGTTGACTATCATTTTTATGTTGGCAAATGTTAACTACCTGTGATGGCCATCATCCAAAAAATACTTTATGTAAGTTTTAATCATCTAGTGCAGGGGTACCCACACTTTTTCAACATGCAAGCTAATTTTAAAATGACCCAGTCAAAGTTTATTCATTTATTAACCTTTATTTATCGTAACCAGACAAATCCCATTGCAATCACAGATCTCTTTTGCAAGGAAGGCCTGGACCTGAAGGCAGCCTAACATGTATGTTTTTGGTCTGTGGGAGGAAATTGGAGTACCGGTACCCAGAGAAAACCCAAGCAAGCACGAGAAGAACATGCAAACGCCACACAGAGGGACCACAGGTCCAACCGGGGATTGAACCCAGGACCTTCTTGCTGTGAGCCGACAGTGCTAACCACTGAGCGGTCTCAAAATGATCTACCTACTACCGGTAAGTCCCTGTTTACACAAGAACAACTTCTGGAAGCATTAATGTTTTTTCTATGTTTTTTTAGGGTAAGAAACAAAAGAATGTGCAAGTTAACATGAAAACGCTGTAGTTTCCATGTTAGTCGGGTTGCCAGATAAGAAAATATGAACTAAAACTCTCACTTTAAAATGATAGTATTTTGGCCTAAACTGTCATATGTGTTGAGTAAATTAATTCTAAGATGAGGTGTGTGCTGTGTTTGTTGAACATGTGCACAGAAAAGAAGAGGGTAAATAAGACATTTTAAATACTGTATAACTGGCAACCCTGATGATGTGCTCAGCTGTATTCATTGCACATTTAGCGTCTGACAGTCACGTCCAAACTGGTGAATACGCTTTTGTCTCTTTGGACCCTGCATTTTATTACTGTATTTTCCAGTGTATAGGTCGCACCTTTTATGGTTTTTTCAAGGCCTGCGACCTATACACCGGTGCGACCTATATGGGGGTTATGCTTTCTACCTATTTATTTATCGAATAAATTATTTGTTTAAAGGATTCAGGATATTTTAGGGTTAAAATATATTGTAATGATTTTACTGTGATTTACTTAACTGTCCTGTTTTCTCTGTATTTCTTCTGCTCCTTTTTTGTTCCACATAGGTTCAACAAGTAAGGAAAAAAAACACTATTTTTCTGCATTTTTTCAGCCATAACACATATTTTACATTTTTAAGATTTATTATATAACATACCTTAATTTCACAATTTTCAAAGAGTGTGTATTTACCTGGTTCACTACAGTTTAACTAGGAAAAATTACAACAAATGATTCAAATACAGCCATAATATGACAAGAGCAGAGTAAAACCCTGCATGTCATCTTCAGCAATTATGCTTAAATGTTCATATTGTGTAAATTGAAATCATATTAAAGTTACCTAAAAACAAGAGAGTTACAGCTGTGTATTTAACCAGTTCATTTCAACTGTGTTAAAGCACTTGCAAGACTATGGCAGTTTCAAATCATTTGATTTTGTGAGTGCAGCAATTACTGTATCTATGAAAGAAAGTCAAAAACACAAAAGATTTATTTTTTTTCAAAAAGGCGTTCAATACAAGATCAACTGGACTTTATTTGTTGCAAAAGACGTCAAGTCAGCAAGGAAATCTGCTAAACACAATAATGAACAAAAAAAGACTAACAGACGAAAAAACATTGTCATTCCTTATGTTGCTGGAGTCTCAGAGAATTTCAGAAGGATTTTCAACAAACACAACATCCCAGTACATTTCAAACCCAGCAGGACTCTCAGACAGAGGCTGGTCCACCCTAAGGACAGAACCCCCACACACAAACAGAGTGGTGTGGTGTACGCAGTCCAGTGCAGCGAGGACTGCCCAGACCGCTACATTGGAGAAACTAAGCAACCCATCCACAAAAGAATGTCCCAACACAGGAGAGCAACCTCCTCTGGACAAAACTCAGCTGTTCACCTCCACCTCACGGACAAGGGTCACTCTTTTGATGACCAAAATGTGCAAATTTTGGACAGAGAGCACAGATGGTTTGAGAGGGGTGTGAAGGAAGCTGTTTATGTTAAGAGAGAAAAACCTTCTCTTAACAGAGGAGGAGGTCTGAGATTTCAACTTTCCAAGACTTATAACTCAGTTTTGGGGTTGATTCCCAGACGTTTTACACCGGATGGAGCAGAGGTGTCTTGTCTGTGAATTAGACTAACAAAGTTGTTTGAGAAACCTCTGTTGTTGGTTTGTGAGGTGTTTTTTGTCAATTTACATACAATTGTGTGTCTTCTGCCAGAGACCTCAAGGGAACCCCCTACTGTTAAGGTGTGATCTGTCAATTTACATGTATGTGTTACCTCAGCTTGCAATTTACATATGATGGTGCGTGATTTCTTTAGACTGTTATAACTCCACAAGCTCACATTTTTGGTTTCAGTGAATTGAAAAAGCCCCCTGGATAGGGGTCGAAACGTCTTTTGCAACAAATAAAGTCCAGTTGATCTTGTATTGAACGCCTTTTTGATTTTATCATGTCCTGGACGACTGAGAATCTTCACCAGCATATTTTTTTTTCACCACTGTATTGACACCAATAAACTATATACAGCAAAAGTCTTGTGCACAATTCATGACAGCAGTCTACATCAAAGAATACAGTGTGGCAAACTGAAGAGCATTACACTTTAACTCTAAACAAACAAAACCATGTAAATACTGCTCATCTTTGGTATCAGCCTGTAGCTGTTTTTGGACTTTCAAACAAAAGCACCAAACACCTGTTTGTGTCTTGGTGTGAAATAAATAAATAAATGTTTCTTCAAACGGTGACGTCACGTAGCACGTGACACCAGGTGAAGCTGACACACACATCCAGAGTCTTCACCCGCTTCGGATGTTATCAACCATTAAATGGCCATTATCGGTCATTATCATCCCTATACGTAGCGGTCAGACTGCCCCTCTTGTACCTCCGGTTTAAAGGTACGTTGTCACCGTTACAAATGATGACAGCAGGCTACGCTAATCAGGGTCGTAGCAGAATTTTATGAGGGGCGGTTCGTTTAAACTAAATGTGGACCTTAAAATATAGACACGTCCTAGCAGCTCACTGGGAACGCATTACTTTGCCTATGAAGTCCCGTCTAGTCATTCTATGAGGGGCGGTTTGTTTATAATAAATGTGGACCTTAGAATATAGATACGACCTGGTAGCTCACTGGGAACGCATTGCGCCGTTAGCTGCTCCTAACCTTATCTAGACCTAGTGGGTTCGATTCCCACAAGGTATGACTTTTTTTTTTTAGATTATTTATTCATTCCAGATTTTAAAAAAACACAAGAAAACTATTTACAAAACAACAAGAAATAAAACAATACATGAAATGAAAGGAAGCAGAAGAAGAAAATAATCTTATAAGACGGCCCCCAGAAACCATCTTGGCTCCAGCAAACTGGTTGGTCCACCAAAGGTGTTTACTGCTTGGTGGGGAAACAGTTTGCTGGAACTCCTCTGACTGATGCCCTCCGGATGGAGGGGGAAACAGTTCTATAAAAAAGAAACTGTCCAGATGACCCGACTGAGAATTATTGGATTTGGTACCTGGATTACTGAGCATGAACTTTCTTGTCTGCTCTCTGCCATTTATTATAACTGTTGTTAGTGCAGAAAAACTTTTAACAGCAGCTGCCTGGCGTGCGCATGCGCGACTTCATACCTGTGGAGCATTTCACACCTCCGTGGGGGTTCCCCAAAAATCTCCACTCTCGAGAATGAGGGTTGTCTTGTAAATGAATGGCTAAACCTCAGCCCTGTCATTTGGCAAATTTCATAGTGAAGATGGACAATAGGTATGCAGGACGGAATGTGACCAAATGAAATAAATAACAATACATACAGCTACATATAACAATCATGAAATGAATAATTTAATTGTGTATTTAAAACTTTATTGTGTATTTAATTGTATATTTAATAATTTACTTGAGTATTTAATAATTAAATGACACATTTCATTATTATGTAGGCCTATTTATTTATTGATTACATTTACCGGTAGTCACATTCCATCGTCCACAGATTCTGACATATATATATATATTTAATGCCATGCCATGCAAACTACCCATAATACCTTTGCGATTGACCGGTAAATCGCAATCTACCGGTAGATCGCGATCATCAATGTACATGTATTGGGCACCCCTGATTTAGTGGTTTGTGAGATATTTTGTTGACAGACTACAGACATGGATACAAACATTATTGTCCACCAAAGTTCATGCTCAATAGTCCAGGTAAACAAATCCAACAATGTTCAGTCACATCATCTGGACAGTTCCTTTTTTTGTTGAGAGACGTTTCACCCTCCATCCGAAGAGCTTCATCAGTCTGAGAAGTCACATTCAAACTTTTTTCCCCAACAAGCAGTACACTTCTACAGTGGGTCAATTAGTTGGTCCTCATTGTTGGATTATTGTCCACCATTGCTATTGTGTTGATATACCAGTAAATACTGGCAAAAGCTTTGTCGTGTCACACTTCTACTTGAAATCAAATGTCTACCTCATAACAGGGTGGTACGCTGGCTGCTCAGACATAGGTCAGAAGGTTCGGAAGGTCAGCAAGCCTCTCCAATCTAAAATGGTTTTACATACTGGAAACATATACTGTATAATTTATCCAGATGAACCATTGACTCTTCTGCCCTCTGGGAGGTAGAGTTGCACTCGGGTCCAAAAAATCCTATCGGACCCGGCTCCAGCCCACAGCTATCATCTCCGAACCACACCCAATCCGACAAATTAACGGTTATTACAGGTCAGAACCCGAAATACTTATACCACAGACTATTATTAGCGGTTAGCGGATGCGCAGCTGAGTAAAGACTAAGGGCAGAAGATCGGAGCTGAGGAGCAGTCAAAGCGCATAAAATGCTTCCCCTGCTTCTGCCTGCATTGAACCCTGCATGCCGGATATTTTGTGATCTCACCTGTTTGGGTTGTTGGCCGTGCACGTCCGCTGAGTGCAGCAGCTGAGTGAACGTCCATTTGGGCTGCTGGATCGCTGGCAGTAGTCCATCTGAAGCTTAACTGAACTTTTTACCTCTTTCAACTAGCCAGTCAGCGCACAATCAAATGGTGGCGTGCAACAGGTGATGGTATGGCAAGCCATGTGGCATATAATTGGATCGTCGGCCACCCTGATGCATTAAAAAGCCCTACACCCACACATTAAGCACATTATTATGGACTGGCCTGGTCCAAATCCTTGTCGGGCGGGGCCAGGCTCCAGTTAGAAATGACAGCTCTACTGGGAGGAGATACAAGAACTTTGAATGTAAAACAGACTTTAAAATAACTTCTTTACTTGACCTATTACAAAGTTTAAAACTGAACTGACCGCCTGGCTTAAACTGTTATTTAAAATCTTATTTATTTTTTGTTTGTTTGTTTGTTTGTTTGTTTTTCCCCAATTGGCCTTGCTCTTACATTATGGGTTACATGTTTTTGTTCACACCATTTCAGTTGGACTAGTGTCAAAGATGCTTTAAAATAAAAACTCTTCAAAACAAAGACTATGAACTGTTTTTTGCCTTCATGATGCCATATTCTTTCTTCTCCACATTTTAATTTTGTCCTCCTCCTTTTCAAGTTCTTCCTCTTTATGCATAAGACCCTCCCCCAGTTTCTTTCATGCTGTTTTGCCTCCTTTCTTCTAATAGTCTCCTCCTCCTCCTTTTTGTTACATTGAATGTTTATGCTCCTCCCTTTCCTGCTTTTTGCCAGTGAACATTTCTTTTCACCTCAGTTTGTGTTAAACAAAATAAACCTGTTTATTCCCCATGAAGCTCACACAGTCTAAAAGCTCAGAGCTGCACACTTCCTGTATGTCTGAGTTCCTGTGCCCTCCTCCACTTCCCCTTCAAACTTCTCCTCCCTCTCAGCTCCTCTCTTCCTGAGCTCACTCTTGTCGTTGGCGTTCGCGTTGACTGGCCAGAGTCCGCGAGCTGAACACCCTCTTTTGATCCACCACCTTCCCCTGCCATTCTTTTTCCATTCTGTCTCCCATCGCAGCAGCTTTTTACCCATTTGTCTCCGGCCTGCCCTCTGGGTAAGTACTGTAGCCTGTTTGTGTTTTCCTGGTTCCCTGAACATGCCACACACCCACATGCACACATTGTAAGAAAACTAAAGTATACAGCCTTTACTCAGAGCAAGTAAATGTAATTATGTAATGTTTGCTTTGTGATTTTTTTTTTTCCTGTTTGAGCTCAAACTGTTGTGTTTGTTACCCTTGACCTGCATATTTCTTTACATTTGTCTGAAAGTCTGGATTTCATTAAAACAACATGATAAAGATGAGCTTAGCGTGTTCCAGAGTTTAGAGCAGCTGATGGTGTTCAACTTCTCAAACACTTTCAATCATATAAAGCTGCAATGTTACCAATTTACAAATTATTAACTATTTTTAATCATGCCCCACCCTCCCTACCTTTAACTGTATTGTTCTCCCAGCCCACCAGCTCCTGGTTCCTCTTTCCACTTCCTGGTCTGATTCTGACATCTGATTGGCCATGGCGTACCATAGCTTCCTACTGGAACCAATTAGTTGTCATGCTTGGAACAAAGATCGGTCCCGTAAGTCCGTTCACCAACTCTGACCTTCGTGTTGTGCCTTAAACTTTGTCTCATCTTTGATCTGTTTAAAATCTCGCACACACGCATAGCTAGAGTTTCTGAAGAAGAAGTGTCATAGCAGAGGTCTGTGATTGGCTCCCAGGTGGAAGAAGGTATTTCCTGTTTCCTGTAACGGTCAGGGTGTCGTCTGGGCCTTTCTGAGAGGCCTTTGTGCTCCGTTAGTTGGAGGAAACCATTGCCTTATTTGGCTGTTTTGCTCAGCACTTTGGTTTCCGTGCTAAGCGGACGTAGCAGACTATACGGCGCTCGAGAGTCACCGTTAGTTTCACACACTTTGTGGCCTTGAGCTGAATCATCTTTTGGCCAAAAATGTACATTATAGCGCTCGGTAGTTCTTAGACAAACCATTCTTCTGACTCATCTCCAGACTAAAACACATGGGTTCTGCAAGTTTATGGAAAAAGATTCTTGTGAAATTCCTTCACAATGTCTGTTTTAAGATGGCTAATGTCTATACCCTCAGGCAGACACAGACTGTAGTTCTAGTTTTCTCATGGTCCACTTCTCAGGTCTCTCTTGTAAATGAGTCCCCGAGGCTCGATGGGATTAGTTGAATGAACTTCACCGACCATCTCACTCTGCTATGCTCTTTCACTGACGAGTTCCCTCTTTTTATATTTTAACCATTTGCAGCAGCACCTGTTTATTGTAGTGAAATGAAGTGTTTTTTCCCCCCCATCAGAAATTGCCCTGTGCCCCAACAACCATGAGGTCCACATCTACAAGAAAGATGGGACCAAGTGGACAAAAATCCACGAGCTCTTGGAGCACAATGGACAGGTGACAGGTGAGTCTTGTTCTAGTTCCATAATTTTCTGCCTTCCCCCCGTCTAAAACGAACATTTATTAGTTATTAAAATCTTTTTTGTGTATTTTTCATTTGGCAACAACTGTATTTTCTGAAATACAGTATAGGTCGCACCCGAATATAGGTTGCATTGTCCAATTATTGCCAAAGAATTGGAAAAATCCATAAATAGGTCGCACCATACGTTAAAATGTGGATCGTGTTTAGCTCTGCTGCAAATGTCTGCCACAGGAGCGCACAGCAAGGCTTTTAAGAAGATTAACACTTAAAAACAATTATTTGTTTGATAAAAATTATAGCAAATATGTGTCTGAGCTGAACTTTTCTTTAATAAATGAATAATTTTAGCAGGATAAACACCTAAAAAATATATTTGTTAGCTGACATTATTGTAAGAGTGTGTCTCAGTTTAATTTTTGTTAATAAATGATTACAAATCAGCTTATTTTATAAAAAGCCATAAATAGGTCGCACCTGAAACTATAGGTCGCAGGGCATGCAAAAATGATAAAAAGCCGCAACCTATATTCCGGAAAATACAGTAATCGCTCTAGCCACCAAAAGAAAAGAATTGGCAGATTTTGAACCTGAAATGCTTTTCTTGGAATTTTGTGTTAATTGTAACCAATTCTACAACTTTTTGGTCTTATTTTATTTAATAGGCACAATTAAAACTTTAAAAGAGTAAAAAAATATAAAAATAAAAGATAATAGACTTTAAACTAATAAAAAAAACATGTAGGTATTTTAATACTTACTGATAAGTTTTGTGGATTTTAGGCCTTGTCTATACAAACACACAGTTTTTAAAACCTGCTGGTGAAGATTCTCAGTCATCCAGGACATGATAAAATCAAAAAGACGTTCAATACAGAACAACTGGACTTTATTTGTAGCAACAAGACGTTTCGCTCATCATCCGATAAGCTTTCTCAATTCTAATTTTTAAATTTAATTTTTTTTCTAGTTTTTAAAACAATTTTTCATTTTTACAAGTTTGTCAAAAAATCTTTATCCACACAGAAAATCTGAAAATGAACCAAAACAATATAATAAATTTATGCCAGACAGAAATACACCAAAAACAAGGAGTGGAGTATGAAAATAATTTCACACACTGCATGCAAAACGTAACAACAAGAAGAGGACGCTGTGAGATTTTAGGTTAGATTGGAGGTGGGACTTTTGCATCATAGTTTAGAAAAGGATAGGTTTTGGTTGTCTACATGGGTTCCAAATCCTGGTCCTTGAGGAACACCATCCTGCACATTTTAGTTTCCTGCTAAGACACACCCGATTTTAATAAGTAGGTGATTAATAGGCTTCTGCAGAATGAGCGGAAGTAATTAAATCACTGAATCAAGTGTGTTGGAGCTGGGGAAAAAACAAAACTTCTGTTTCCGCCTTTCTTAACACAGAACTTGTGGTTACATTTCAAAATAAGAGCAAATAAATGGGTAGTGGGGAGGGCTAAATGTTTGTTTTTTTAATACTTATCCATTACATTAAAAATACAAATCTGTTTTGGTTGTTGAATAATGTGAAAAAAGAGTTGCAATCAATTCATAAAGAAAGAAGAATAAAATAATAATTATACTTAAACTGGCTTTGAGACAAAGGATGTTTCCTTTAACTTCACATTTTCTTGTTCAGCCTTTTAAATCAGTCACTGCAGATGAGTGAGTTTCTGTAAGACTTGTGTAACTGGACCAGGTATTTCTGCTTTACTGGTTAACATCCTCAGCTGTGTCACATTTTAAGGGTCAATCCTGTTCCATGTTTCAGCTCCTTTCATAGATCAGATCTCATAGAGGAGCTCTTCTAAAGAGCAACTTTTGTTTTTAGCTTTTGTTTTGGGCCACTCTCATTACAGGACTCATGATCTTTAATTGAGACCAGACTTTTTGACAAATGGAGCAGGTTTCGCTTCAGATGGTTCATATTTCATTGTACCCAGCCAACCTGTGTCAGATGCAGCCTACAAACCTTCAGTTTTAAAAAAGAGCTGACGTAACTTACGTAAAGAACCAGAAAATACAGCTAGCCAATCAGTGTTTGCCCCCTAGGAACGCCTATTCTGCAGAAATGCCCACTTTTGGTCTGCAAAGAACCCCTTCTCGGTGGTTTAGAGTTCAAACCCCCACAGTGGGACAGTCAGAAAATAAACACAATTTAAAAACAATATGTGCAACCTCTGAAGAGGGAACAGCTGAAAGAAGAAGTGCTAAGCTTGTAAGCTAAGTGCTGTCTGAGGCTTTCTAGTCATTATGCACAAATCAAACTGGATCTTTAGTTTCCCACTGTTATTTCCACTTCCCATCTGTGACACAGGCTTTAAAATAAATCTCTCTGTATGAACCAAAACTGGGCCAAAATTACACTGAACCTGAATTATGCTAAATAAATGCAATATAAATATATTACCAAAATCCTATTGGTAACAAATGCTCTGAATATTGCGTCTATCAGACAGATGAAGAGTTGATCTCCCTGCAGGTATGGACTGGGCTCCAGACAGTAACCGCATTGTCACCTGCGGCGCCGACCGTAATGCCTACGTGTGGACCCTGAAGGAGGGGGCGTGGAAGCCCACCCTGGTCATCCTCAGGATCAACCGCGCTGCTCGCTGTGTGAAGTGGTCCCCGAAAGAGAACAAGTTTGCTGTTGGCAGCGGCTCGAGGCTCATCTCCATCTGCTACTTTGAGCAGGAAAACGACTGGTAAGGCTGCAAGGAATTCCTGTGTCAACTTCAAATGAAACGTTAAATTCAGTCGATAAAAAAAAAATAAAGTTTAGGAAGAAGTAGTACAAAGTGTTTGTGTGCAGGTGGGTGTGCAAACACATCAAGAAGCCAATTCGCTCCACCATCCTGAGTTTGGACTGGCATCCTAATAACGTCCTGCTGGCTGCTGGATCCTGCGACTTCAAATGCAGGTATTTGACTCCTGAGATAATTATTTGGACTCTGGTGGTTCCTACAGTTTGGGACAGGACCTCACTGTGAGACGTGAAACACCAACAGGAGGGGTCTTGAGAAATCAGATTAAACCAAACATGATTGTCAACATGGTTTTTGTCACATTTGTTACAACCCAATAAAATCAGTTATTAATATAATGTACTTGAGTTGTATTTTCGCCCTTGTTAAACTTTTTTTTTTTAGTAATGTTTGGACATTTCAACCAGCAATAGCTGAAGTTTCCGCCGCTGTTATTTTCTGAGTTATAACTGAAAAGTTTGGGAACGATCAGAGCAATCTCAGTTTGGAGAATCACAAGAGAGACTTTCATAACTGAATAAAGCTAACGGCTCAAAACAAAGTTTGTTAATATCAGTTTTATTTAAATATTATATTAAAACAGCCAAGGTTGACCACAGTTGACCAGAAAACAATAGAAAATATGAAAGCAAACAAAAATATGAATAAAAAGACAATAGAATGTACATATAACACAGCATTTTATATAAAAACATTATATGAAGAATGTAAATAAACTTGTTTTAACACAACTGACCTTTAATACCATATATGTAAATGATTATCTGAAGCAAAAGTGGCACATTGTGGAAAAAATACAACAAAAATTATACTTTAACAAATACAGTATGATTATTTTAGATTTTAGTTGTTAAGTGAGCAGAAATACTGTACACTCTTGAATGGGCCCTGCTTTGAGAAGAGGCTAGCTTGACTCCCCCATGTGAATATCACCCTGATTCTCCAAACTGAGATTGCTCTGTTTACTGTCCACTGCAGGTAAAACACCGACTGCTCATAATTCAATTCAGTTTATTTGTATAGCGCCAGTTCATAACAGAAGTCATCTCAGGGCACTGAACAGAAACATTCACATACCGGTACATAAAAATCAGTTAACAACATTTTATATAAGGAACCAGCAGATTGCTTCTAGTTTACGCTTCCTCACAGTCTCTCATCCTAAGTGAGCACAGAGGCAACAGTGGAAAGGAAAAACTCCCTCATGAGGAAGAAACCTTTAGCAGAACCAGGCTCAGGGCAAGCGGCCATCTGCTTCGACTGGCTGGTTTGAGGGGAACAGGAAGGAGAAATGAACAAATGGCAGTCCAGGATGGAAGCCATCATGTTTTTCTCTAGGAAGAAAAACAAAGACAGAAATCACATGTTAAGAAAGAATCATTACAAATACAAACTATTCATTTGAGGAAATGAATTCAATTTGTCCTCCTGTAGTCTAAGGTTATAGCAGGATAAGCCGACCTACTATAGGATTTATAAGAGGAAAGTCTTAATCCCAGTCTTCAAACTGGACAATGTCGGCCTTATGGACAAAAACTGGAAGTTGGTTCAACAAGAGAGGAGCCTGATAATAATAATAATAATAATAATAATGATAATAATGAATTCAATTTATACAGCACTTTTCATTAATAAAAATCTTAAAGTGCTACAACAAATAAAACAAGTGAAAAAATCAAGTAAAATCAATAATATCAACTAAGATTAAAGACAGAATCATGTGGAGGCAGAATAGGCCTGCTTAAAAAAAAAAGTGATAAAATCAAGTAAAATAAATAATAACTGATAACTGAAAGATCTTCCTCCCATTCTGCTTTTGGAAACTAGGAACCGTGAGTAAACCTGCAGTCTGAGAGAGAAGCACTCTGTTAGGAAAATATGGAACAATAAGATCTCTAACATAAGATGGAGCTAGGTTGTTGAGGGCTTTGTAGGTAAGAATTAATATTTTAAATTAAATTCTGAATTTGACAGAGAAACTAAAACTGGAGAGATATGATCTCTCCCACTAACTCCAGTTAAGACTCTGACAGCAGCATTTTGGATCAACGGAAGACATTTTTAAAGAAGTACCGGTATTTGGACACCCAGATAACTAACGTAGTCTAGACATGACAAATGCATGACTCAGTTTTTCTGCATCATTTTTAGATAAGATGTTTCTCATTTTACTGATATTACGCAGGTGGAAGAAGGTGGTTCTAGTAAAGTTTTTAATGTGGGGGATAAAAGACATGTCCTGATAATTTCACAAGTCCTCAACACAACCTTGGTTTAACGCACTTCTTCTGCTGCACAGGGTGTTCTCAGCCTACATAAAGGAGGTGGAGGAGAAGCCCGGCCCGACACCCTGGGGCAGCAAGATGCCGTTTGGGGAGATGCTGTTTGAGTCTGGAGGGTCTGGAACTGCAGCTCAGACATCAGGAGGAGAAGGAGGAGGAGGAGGGTGGGTGCACAGCGTGTGCTTTTCACACTCTGGAAACCGCCTGGCCTGGACATCCCATGACTCCACGGTGTCGGTTGCAGAAGGAGGCAAGACGAGCACGTAAGCAAGGGGGGGGGGGGGTAGCGTTAGGTTGGCATGTGTTTCAGTATCTGACTTTTGACCTTGTGTCATAACTTCCCCAGAGTGAGCAGTCTGAGCTCCGAGACGCTTCCTCTGCTGTGTGTTACCTTCATCACTGAGAGCAGCCTGGTGGCAGCTGTGAGTATTTCAACAACACATACTTTTTAATTTCAACATCATGTTTGCAGAGCACAAACTCTTTGTGTGTCTCCAGTTGTGTACATGTTTAAACAAGCTTGTGTGTGTCGTTGTGCTGTAGAAAATACTTATTCTCATCATCTCAAGCTCAATGAAAACTGGTTTGTGCAGTCTGGTGACTGGGTGTGGATTGTTGCAGTAAACTGGGACTAAACTAAAACAAAACTGTGGGAAAGATGGCACAAATAAAACTATGGTAAATGGAGCTTATTTATATCGCTTTCCAACCCCCTATGAGGGGCCACAAAGCGCTTTACAATACCAACCAACCACCCATTCATACACCGGTAGCGGCAGACTGCCATGCAAAGCGCCATCCAGTCCTACCGGGAGCAACTCAGGGGTAAGTGTCTTGCCCAGGGGGACACAACGACACATGGTGTGGGGAACCGGGATTTGAACCTCCAACCTTCCGATCGGGGGACAACTGCCATTACCACTACGCCACGGCCGCCCCCTACTATTGGTGTTGTCCATGAGCAAGAACCATGGAAACATCAAGAGAGGTATTTTTCACCTGGTTACAGTGATTATTTTATCAGCTCAAGTCTTTGTTGCATGAGGCATGAGAGGGCGGGCCCAGATGCCTTCTTTGCACCAGCAAACTGTTTTCGTTGTTTTTTTTTTTTTACACTACGGAGTATGCCGTATGTGGATTTTTTTTTTTTGGGGGGGTGGCTTCCTGGATCAAGGAAGTCCTTTGGATGAAGGACGAAATGTCTCAGCAAAAAGTGAAACCGTCCAGATGACCTCACTAAACATTGTTGGAAAGACTAGTCTTGTTTTTTTTCCATTGGAAACAGCTTGTTGTATCACGTTCTGCTGACAAAGTGTGTTAAACCCAAATTGCAGGAGGATGACAGGAGGCTCAGGAAAATGCAAAGTCTTTATTTTCTAAAACAAAACAAAGCTAAGGCTGGCAGGGCAGCCAAACTACAAAACTACTAGAACTGGAGGTACTCACTGAGAAACTTGGAACAAGACAGAGGGCAGAACTGACACACTTGACAAGACAGAGGGAGCTGAATACAGTATATTCACAGCTTCTACCCTGAGGCTGTCAGACTCATGAATAAATAAATAATAAGAATAAACACTGCAAAATGTCACATCATGTTGATACTGATCTGTTTCTTGTTGCTGCGTTCATCTGTGACTATCTGCGTTCATCTGTGACCATCTGCTCATGTTCGTGCTGCTGTTTATAATGATGTTTTTCTACTACATTAGGGCTTAGTGTATTACTAGCTGATGTCTCTCTTAGTTAATCCTAGATGTTATTATTGTTTTTCTCTTGCATTTGTTGTTGGATGTAACTGGGACCCTGTGTACATAATCTCGTTTTCAACACATGTACTACATGCGGTGCAAATGACAATAAATTCTCTCTGACTCTGACTCTGACTCTGACTCTCTTATATACACACAGACAAGACAGGAAGTAATTACAAACACCTGGGAACAATTACCGGTAACTAGGGATACCGAACAGGACTGGGAAACTACTGTACAGTAGTTAAACCTGGGACGTGGAGATAAAACTAAACTGAAACCAGGAGCAGAACTAGACTGAACAAAGAGTACAAGGAATAATTAAACTAGAGCACAGACATGGAGAACTAAACATGTTACAAGGAGACTTAACAAGGGAAGACCAGCAGATGGCGCCGGCCTATTGACAGGAGACCAAGGCTAGGGAAAACATTAAACCTAAAACATGAATAGAAAACTAACTACAGTAGGATCTAGGGAATCAAACTAAACATGGAAACTAGGAACAGGTAAACATGGGGCATGGAGATAAACCTAGGAGTATAGAACAGGACTGAAACAGGGGAAACTAATAAAACTAATATCAGGAACTGGCTGAAATAAGAAACACAAGCAGACAGAAACATCAGACTACACAAAGACAACAGACACTAAGGGACAGACTATGATAGGTTGTTCAAAAAATGCAACATAAGTGGGAAAATTAAGGATGTTTTGGGGAAAAATCTGCTTAATTTTAAAAGAAACTTGATGAAAACACATGTATTCTTTAAAAGTGCATACTAGATGTTTAAAAATAGTTTGCTGAAACAACAAAATCTTCATAATGGATTTCATTAATTAAATCTTATACATTTGTAACTCTTCAGGGCCACGACTGCTTCCCAGTGCTGTTTGTGTACGATGGAGCCAAAGGCAGCTTGACATTTGGAGGCAAGCTGGACGTCCCCAAGCAAGCAGCCCAGAAGGGCATCAGCGCCAGGGAACGTTTCCAGAACTTGGACCGCCGAGCCTCAGAGACTCAGGGCAGCGACAAGGATATGAACACGCTGCACAAGAACAGCATCAGGTCAGGAGAAAACCAGTTCTCAGAAAACATCACACACGACCCCTTTCTCACAATTATTAAAACGCCTAACGCACAAAACAACGTTTCAGTCAAGTCTCCGTGCTCGATGGAGGAAGAAACCAGTGCTCCAAGTTCTGCACCACCGGCATGGACGGAGGAATGACCATCTGGGATGTCAAGGTAGCTCTCTCATACAAACGCATGCAGCCATGATGGGTCCTAATTCTGTGATATCTCATATTCTTCATTGTCTTTTCAGACTCTGGAGTCTGCAATGAAGGGCTTGAAGATAGTGTGAGCTGAAGTTTACATTTCTCTCATCAAAGTTGGTTTGCTTTTGGAGACATGAAGGCTGCTGTCATGTTACGCAAACTACTTTGCCTTTTTTTTAAATCAAGGATATTTTCGTACCAGTTAAACAAACAGTGATTGTAAACCCTCTGAAGCGCATTGTTGTCTCATTTATCTCAAAGCTGGACGCAGAAGGTCTGACCTCAGATCTGCAAATGGTGCTTAATGTGTTTAATAAGTGCTGTCAAGAAGATTTCAGTCTGAGCTGGATGTTTAACACTGCTTTTATATATAACAATCAAATGCTGTAATACTTGTATTAAAAGCTTATGCTGGTCATATTACGCATTTAATAAATGATCTTTTGGTCACAACTCTCACCAGAACATTGTGATTCTTTTACAGTTGTCTTGTTTCCTGAAAAGCTTAATGAGGCATTTTAAATAGACCTAATTAGTTCCACTGAAACTGAGAATGAGTGGTGCAGTTGGTAGAGCTGCAAGAAGGTCACCAAATCGAATCCTGCCCGGGGGCCTTTCTGGGTGGAGTTTGCACGTTCTCTCCGTGCATGTGTGGGTTTTCTCAGTGTCCTCTGGTTTCCTCCCACAGACCAAAAACATGCATGTTAGGCTGATTGGTAACTCTAAATATTTATAAGAAGTAATTTATACCATCTGCAATAATGTTCTTAAAGTGTCACTGACATGATTTTTTTTACTATGCATAAAATTGCTCAAAATATATATCTTTTATCATTTAAATATGTTCGTTTTTGCAAACAAAATGATAAATCAATTTAATTTTGCTTTAAAAGTGATTTTTAAACTTTGCGCCGTGTTTATTCACGGGAAATCCAATTACACGCGAATGCAACATCTGTGACGTAAAATCGGGCAGAGGCAGTCTGCGTGTGTCCGGAGATTGCGTTTTTTTATTACTTGAAAAATGCTGTTATGTTGTGTCGCAATTGGGTTTTCTAATATCATCAGTGAACAAGTGAGCCTTTTCACTTTCCCAAAAGATGAAATACTTCGTCAAGACTGCAACATGCACCCCTCGGAGCCCCCCACCTCGCTCCACCTGAAGGTAAGTCTCATACGGCTGCAGACCTAAATTAGATCCTGCTGTTTCTTGTTCCATCACCCGAACTATTTTCGGCTTCCCAAACTGAAGACAAATAGCTCAAATTAACTTAGATTTCTAAATTCGTCGGGTTATAAATTGTCCACTTTTAAAGAGACGTAGCCCTCTGCCCGGTTTTACGTCACAGATGTTGCATTCGCGTGTAATCGGATTCCCCGTGAATAAACGGCGCGAAGTTTAAAATAACTTTTAAAGCAAAAATTAATTGATTTATCATTTTGTTTGCAAAAACAAACATATTTAAATGATAAAAGATATGTATATATTTTGAGCAATTTTATGCATAGTAAAAAAAAATCATGTCAGCCACACTTTAAAGCTAAATAGACACATCTTAATGGTTAAAATGTGGCTATTATTATATTCTATTGTTGGTTCTTGTGTGTGTATGATGAATGTAGAGTGTGTCAAAGGTGAATTTCTGCCACGGTTGTGGACAATAAAGTTTTATCTCATCTGATCTGAAAATGGCTCTATGTGAGTGAGAGAGTGAATGGTTGTTTGTCTCTGTTTCTGTGTCCCTGTGATGGACTGGAGACCGGTCCAGGGTGTCTCCCACCTCTTGCGCAGTGATGGCTGGATATGGGCACCAGTGACCCCTGCAACCCGAGAAGGAAGAAGCGGGTAAAGGTGATGGATGGATGAAATTCAGACTACTGTAAAAAAGTTTAAATTGTCAACAACAAAGAGGGACAAAGTGTATACATTACTGGTACAACCCCATTTAAAAAAAGTTTACTTTGTCATAGAACACAACACATAGCTAATGTTTAAATGTGCCTTTTTTAAGGAAGAAATTGGGTCATTTTGAATTTCAAAGTCAACTTTATTGTCAGAACTGCAATATGTACAGGACATACACAGGACCGAAATTGCGTTTCTCTCAGTCCCTCGGTGCAACAGTAACCATCTAAACACTAAAACACTTAATAAACATAAGCATAAA
>JBBPBX010026217.1:5062-38280 GCA_038048925.1 Garcialebias charrua | reverse complement strand
GACTACAGAATCAGTTGCTATGGCAGATGAAGTTGCTAGGGGAGACTGCAAGTCCTGTCACCTGTCACCTATTCCACGGTCAAGGCGGGATTGCATTGGTCACTTTTATCTGAAGGGGGATTGTACAGGTGATCCCCAACTTACGAACAAGTTCCATTTCTACGCCGGTTCGTATAGCTGAAACGCCGTAAGTTGAAGCCGCCGCAAGTCAAGAACTACCTGTGTTGGCCACTTTTATCTGAAGGTGGCGGGATTGTACAGGTGGTCCCCGACTTGCGAGATTGAATTAGCATTATCACGTCCATTGGTATGTATATGAGGCCATTTACATCACAGACTACAGAATCAGTTGCTATGGCAGATGAAGTTGCTAGGGGAGACTGCAAGTCCTGTCACCTGTCACCTATTCCACGGTCAAGGCGGGATTGCATTGGTCACTTTTATCTGAAGGGGGATTGTACAGGTGATCCCCAACTTACGAACAAGTTCCATTTCTACGCCGGTTCGTATAGCTGAAACGCCGTAAGTTGAAGCCGCCGCAAGTCAAGAACTACCTGTGTTGGCCACTTTTATCTGAAGGTGGCGGGATTGTACAGGTGGTCCCCGACTTGCGAGATTGAATTAGCATTATCACGTCCATTGGTATGTATATGAGGCCATTTACATCACAGACTACAGAATCAGTTGCTATGGCAGATGAAGTTGCTAGGGGAGACTGCAAGTCCTGTCACCTGTCACCTATTCCACGGTCAAGGCGGGATTGCATTGGTCACTTTTATCTGAAGGGGGATTGTACAGGTGATCCCCAACTTACGAACAAGTTCCATTTCTACGCCGGTTCGTATAGCTGAAACGCCGTAAGTTGAAGCCGCCGCAAGTCAAGAACTACCTGTGTTGGCCACTTTTATCTGAAGGTGGCGGGATTGTACAGGTGGTCCCCGACTTGCGAGATTGAATTAGCATTATCACGTCCATTGGTATGTATATGAGGCCATTTACATCACAGACTACAGAATCAGTTGCTATGGCAGATGAAGTTGCTAGGGGAGACTGCAAGTCCTGTCACCTGTCACCTATTCCACGGTCAAGGCGGGATTGCATTGGTCACTTTTATCTGAAGGGGGATTGTACAGGTGATCCCCAACTTACGAACAAGTTCCATTTCTACGCCGGTTCGTATAGCTGAAACGCCGTAAGTTGAAGCCGCCGCAAGTCAAGAACTACCTGTGTTGGCCACTTTTATCTGAAGGTGGCGGGATTGTACAGGTGGTCCCCGACTTGCGAGATTGAATTAGCATTATCACGTCCATTGGTATGTATATGAGGCCATTTACATCACAGACTACAGAATCAGTTGCTATGGCAGATGAAGTTGCTAGGGGAGACTGCAAGTCCTGTCACCTGTCACCTATTCCACGGTCAAGGCGGGATTGCATTGGTCACTTTTATCTGAAGGGGGATTGTACAGGTGATCCCCAACTTACGAACAAGTTCCATTTCTACGCCGGTTCGTATAGCTGAAACGCCGTAAGTTGAAGCCGCCGCAAGTCAAGAACTACCTGTGTTGGCCACTTTTATCTGAAGGTGGCGGGATTGTACAGGTGGTCCCCGACTTGCGAGATTGAATTAGCATTATCACGTCCATTGGTATGTATATGAGGCCATTTACATCACAGACTACAGAATCAGTTGCTATGGCAGATGAAGTTGCTAGGGGAGACTGCAAGTCCTGTCACCTGTCACCTATTCCACGGTCAAGGCGGGATTGCATTGGTCACTTTTATCTGAAGGGGGATTGTACAGGTGATCCCCAACTTACGAACAAGTTCCATTTCTACGCCGGTTCGTATAGCTGAAACGCCGTAAGTTGAAGCCGCCGCAAGTCAAGAACTACCTGTGTTGGCCACTTTTATCTGAAGGTGGCGGGATTGTACAGGTGGTCCCCGACTTGCGAGATTGAATTAGCATTATCACGTCCATTGGTATGTATATGAGGCCATTTACATCACAGACTACAGAATCAGTTGCTATGGCAGATGAAGTTGCTAGGGGAGACTGCAAGTCCTGTCACCTGTCACCTATTCCACGGTCAAGGCGGGATTGCATTGGTCACTTTTATCTGAAGGGGGATTGTACAGGTGATCCCCAACTTACGAACAAGTTCCATTTCTACGCCGGTTCGTATAGCTGAAACGCCGTAAGTTGAAGCCGCCGCAAGTCAAGAACTACCTGTGTTGGCCACTTTTATCTGAAGGTGGCGGGATTGTACAGGTGGTCCCCGACTTGCGAGATTGAATTAGCATTATCACGTCCATTGGTATGTATATCAGAGAGTCAGAGTCAGAGTCAGAGAGTCTTTATTGTCATTTGCACCGCATGTGGTACATGTGATGAAAACGAGATTATGTACACGGGGTCCCAGTTACATCCAACAACAAATGCAAGAGAAAAACAGTAATAACATCTAGAATTAACTAAGAAAAACATCAACTAGTAATACCTTAAGCTCTAATGTAGTGGAAAAACATCATTATAAACAGCAGCACGAACATGAGTCTGTATGAGCAGATGGTCACAAATGAACATAGCAACAAGAAAACAGATCAGCATCAGCATGATGTGATATTTTGCAGTGATTATTCTTATTATTTATTTATTCATGAGTCTAACAGCCTCAGGGTAGAAGCTGTTCCTCAGTCTAGTGGTTCTACATTTGATGCTCCTCAACCTCCGTCCTGAGGGGAGTGGGGCAAAGAGTGAGTGTGCTGGGTGAGTGAGGTCTTTCATGATGCAGGTGGCTCTTTTTCTGCATCTGGAGGTGTAAATGTCTGTGATGGTGGGGAGACTGACTCCAACAGACTTCTGTGCAGCCTTCACCACTCTCTGCACAGCTTTCCTCTCTGCAACTGTGCAGCCTCAATGCCACACATTGATGCTGGAGCACAGGATGCTCTCCACTGCACACCTGTAGAAGGAGGTGAGAACTAGGCTGCTCAGACCAGCTCGTCTCAGCCGTCTGAGGAAGTAGAGTCTCTGATGACCTTTCTTGATCAGGCTGGTGGTGTTGTTGCTCCAACTGAGGTTATCATTCAAGTGTACACCCAAGTATTTGTAGCTGGAGACCACCTCCACCGCAGATCCACCTATGTTCAGTGGGGCATGGGTGTGTTTGTTCCTTCTGAAGTCCACAATCATCTCCTTTGTCTTCTTCACATTCATGTGAAGATTATTCTCTTTGCACCAGCTCTCCAGATGTTCCACCTCCTGTCTGTAGCTGGACTTATCATTGTTTGTGATGCATCTTACCACCGCTGTATCATCTGCAAAATTAACAATATGACAGCCTGGATGTGTGGCTGTGCAATCATATGTGAGCAGAGTGAACAGAAGAGGGCTCAGCACATACCCTTGGGATATATATATATATATATATATATATATATATATATATATATATATATATATATATATATATATATATATATATATATATATATATATATATATATATATATATGCTCCTTTCAGCAAATTTTTGAAAGTACAGAGCTATATCTCAAGTCTCTCTCTGGTGTAAGAAAGCAACTCTCACCTGAAGAAGCAATGCTTTTGGAATGTGGAGGGTATTTGTGGGGGGAGTATGGTTCTCAGTGTGGGGGAGTAATCCTTTGTTTTGCCCTACTGGAGGTGATATGCTGGAGAAGAAAGGAAGGAATGTTTACTATTCAAACCCACAAACAAAGACCTCCAGCCCCAGGGGCCCAAACACCTAATGGAAGGTGAATACTTTAAAATTGTCATTTGACAAACTCACAGTAGTTATAATAGTAGTCTGAATTTCCTGGGTTTTCCAGTGTTAAAACACTGTCCTTCCATTCATTCCTAAATTTCCGAGTCAAGTCCTTCTCAAATGTTATTGTTGACGTCGTCACTCACATTTCTTCCGACTGGCTGAGCACTGCTCGGTTCTGCTCCTTGCGCTCCCTAGCTGCTGTAGCTAACCCTCCTAGCATGAATGTTTACTCCAGAGTTGACTTCAGTGCTTACGTTTCCAACTGAAATGGATGGTGCCGCTTCCTGTCAGCTCTCATTTATTCCACTGTCAGTGTCATTCGTTGTCCTCTTGTTTTTTTGGGAAAAAGTCCAAATATCCATGATACACGGACAATGGTGAGCATGGCTGTTTCTGTTTGAAAACAGCTAGTTTGCGCATTAAGACAGTGACCCGCCCCCCTCGAACTGTAGTTGGCTAGAATGTTGCCTTGGCTTCATTGATTGGTTGAATTGTATGACGGACAAACAGAGAGGAAAAATAGAAAGATGTACACTCAGAGATTAAAAGCAAACAAACAAAAAACTTTCCGTCGTCCAGTCAGGGGGGGCACAGCTGACTTTTTGGGGGGGCAATGTCCCTCAATGCCCGCCCATGCAGCCGGGCCTGTCCATCGGGTCAGCTGGTTAAACAGTTCACCTAATGCTCACTGTTTATGTTCTCCTCACAGGAGCTTCTGACACTGATGTGAGGAGGACAGACAAAAGAAAAGCAAGATGGAGGGCACAGGACAGTTTTCTACCTTTTTCTACAATGGAAGCTGCATGTACTATTGTACCTCTGTATCATACAGAGGTACATAACTCTGCCATCAACCCTAACTTCAGTGAATCCAGTGGCCTGGTGAGGGACACTATGCCACTGCTATCAAACTTGGCAACCAGATATCTGTGTGTGCAACAAGCATCATCTACAACCTCAGAGTGAACATTTTCTACTGCTGGAGACACCATCAGCCAGGATGTTTGTTTGTGTCCAGAGAAAGCAGACATGTTGATTTTTCTGAAGTAAAACTGCTACGTGAAAAGGTCCTTAGTATGTAGCAATGAGCATTAGACGTGTCACTGGTTTGCAACTGTTCTTTTGCACTGGAAATTATTATTATTATTATTTTGTTTGTTTGTTTTTTTTAATGTAAGAAAACTCTTTGGAATGGAAAAATACCAAAGTTAAAAAATAAAACTCAAGATTTGTACAATAAGGGCTAGGTCGGTCGGGCTGGTGTGCGAAGTGGGGCTGGGCACGTGCTGCAACTGGGGGAGTAGTCCCCGCTGTTGCCCTCTGGAAGGCCAGGGCATGGCCCGCATCGTGCCCGCCTCCGTAGTCGACGACACGCCTCGTGCACGTCGGTAGCCCTGGAGGCCGGGTGTTCCATGGTACGGTGTCCGCTCCTGGCTCAAAGATGGACCGGCAGGTGGATGCGGCAGATGGATACAGCGGGCGGATGTGGTGGGCAGATTCGGCGGGCGGATGCGGCAGGCGGATGCGGCGGCAACTCTGGACATGCGCCGGCCACTTTCCGTGGATCTCACCAGCTGTGGTACCCGCCAGGGTCCTGCGTGAGTGGGACGTCCCGGCAGGTGGCCTCGGCTGGTGCTTAGCAGCTGGTTTAGAACTGGTGCGGACCAGGGGAATCCAACTGTTTAAATAAAATAAAGCATTGCGAAGGCCCGCGATAGGTGTTGACGCAATGATTTCTGCCCAGTGCTTTGAATCTCAAAGTGAAGAAATTCAATGAAGCACAGGTAAACGGCGGGAGTAACTATGACTCTCTTAAGGAAGCCAAATGTCTCGTCATCTATATAATGACGCGCATGAATATCCCTACCTCCTATCTAGCAAAACCACAGCCAAGGGAATGGACTTGGCAGAATCAACGGGGAAAGAAGACCCTGTTGAGCTTGACTCTAGTCTGGCACTGTAAAGAGATAGGGCACGGGCCCCTCTCTCGAGGCGAACCCATTCCAGGGTGGCCTGCCCTTCACAAAGAAAAGAGAACTCTCCCCGGGGCTCCCGCCGCCTTCTCCGGGTATGCTTGCGTTACCGCACTGAATGTATCGCAGCGCCCATCTCTGCCACTCTGGGTTTGGGATCTGAACCCGACTCCCTTTATATCGGCCGGGAGCAACAGAGGCCAACGCCACATGCTTCCGAACGGCGTTCGCTCATCCCTGGGCCGACTGACCCATGTTCAACTGCTGTTCACATGGAACCTTTCTCCACTTCGGCCTTCAAAGCTCTCGTTTGAATATTTGCCACTACCACCAAGATCTGTGCCCGCGGCGGCGCCACCTGGGCTCACGCCCCAGGCTTCTATGCTCACCGCGGCGGCCCTCCTACTTGTCGCAGCATAGCCCATTTTCAGTTGATTTGGCAGGTGAGTTGTTACACACTCCTTAGCAGGTCCTGACTTCCATGGCCACTGTCCTTGCTGTCTATATCAACCAACACCTTTTGAAGGGTCTGATGAGCATCGGCAATGGGCGCCTTGACCCGGCATTCGGTTCATCCCGCAGAGCTAGTTCTGCTTACCAAAAGTGGCCCACTGGCAGCTCGCATTTCACGCCTGACTCCAAGCCAGCGAGCTGGGCTTCTTACCCATATAAAGTTTGAGAATAGGTTGAGATCATTTCGGCCCCAAGACCTCTAGTCATTCGCTTTACTGGATAAAACTGCGGGGCTCAGAGCGCCAAGAATCCCAAGGGAAACTTTGGAGGGAACTGGCTACTAGACGGTTCGATTAGTCTTTCGCCCCTATACCCAGGTCGGACGACTGATTTGCATGTCAGGACTGCTGCGGGCCTCCACCAGAGTTTCCTCTGGCTTCGCCCTGCCCAGGCATAGTTCACCATTTTTCGAGTCCTACCGCGTGTGCTCTGGCTCCACCTTCCTGACGAGGCGGGCCAGTGGTGCACCGGTGACCTGGGGTGGCCCGGGATCCCACCTCGGCCGGCTTGCGTTGGTCTTCACCTTCATTGCGCCTCGGAGTTTCGAGCAAGCCCTCAGACTCAGGGGCACGTTAAGACTCCGTGGTCCGAACCGATATTGAAGTGAAGGTACTAGTACTGGTATCGATATCGAAAATTTTGAAGAATACCCAGCCCTACTGCCGAGAAGGCCAAGAAGTAAACTAGAGAGTTATCAACCGTTCATCCTGCACTCAGTGCAACTAGTCTATAAACAACTATAACCTTAAAAATTCTAAGTTCGTGTGAATATCATTTTTAAAGCTTTGCATGAATGTCAAATTCACATTACCGTATTTTCCGGTGTATAGGTCGCACCTTTTTATGGGTTTTTCAAGGCCTGCGACCTATACACCGGTGAGACCTATTTATGGATTTTTTTTTCATATTTTTAGACCAATTTTTGGCTGAGTTATGGCCCTTTTTCCCTGTTGCATAAAATGGCGCAGTACCAGTTTCGGCCACCAGGGGGCAGTGCACGTGCAGTACCAGTTTCGGCCACCAGGGGGCAGTGCAAGTGCTGTACCCGCTAGGGGCATGAGTACCGGTACACCAACCCAAGAAGAAGAACGTTTCCAGCTCCTGTGCAAGTAGCGAGGACCTTCTCCTCCTGTGCCCGAAAAAACGCTCCTCTGCTCGGACTGATTCTGTCTGCCTCTGGGCTGGAGGTAGCTTCTGTTAGCTCTGTTTGTTTGCTGTTTGTTAGCAAGATAAGTCAAGAACCACTCAGCGGATTTTTCTGAAACTTACAGAATGGAATCACAGTGTGGACGTTTACAAGTGAGTACCTTTATTAGATGTTTGAGATAAAAAAATAAAAAAACGATCTTTTTGTAGCATGTAGCTTCGAGTGTTAGCTTCTGTATTTGTTATAAATAACATCGAATCCACTCGGTGTATATTTATTTCTGCTTACAGAGTAATTATAACACTCCAATGTACTTAACTATGTCCTGGATGAATCATTTGAGATGAGATTCGATTTTTATTCGTGTCAGAGGCGGGCATGGTCTCGTGTTGGCCTTCGTTTTATGTCTGTGTACTTCTGTTAACGTCGTAAATTGCTTCAAAACCACTCGGTGTATATTTATTCTGCATACAGAGTGCAATTATAGGAGCTTTAATGTACGTTACTATGGTCTCGAGAAAACATTTGACATAAAATTCAATTTTTTATTCATTTTCTGAGAGACGGACTCCTCTCGTTTTTAGCTTTTTTAGCTTGTGGTTTTACTTCGGTTTGCTTAAATTGCTTCAAAACCACTCGGTGTATATTTATTCTGCATACAGAGTGCAATTATAGGAGCTTTAATGTACGTTACTATGGTCTCGAGAAAACATTTGACATAAAATTCAATTTTTTATTCTTTTTCTGAGAGACGGACTCCTCTCGTTTTTAGCTTCTGTTAGCTTCTGGCAGACATTAGCAGCAGAGCTAAACACTCGGTCCATATTGCCGGGTTGACTCAGCGGTCACGCGGTGCGTCAGCGGTGGATGACGCGTTACGTCGGCGGTGACGTAGGTGCGACCTATACACCCGTGCGACCTATTTATGGATTTTTCCAATTTATTGATAAATATTGGACACTGCGACCTATACAACGGTGCGACCAATACAACGGAAAATACGGTACATAATTTTTCTGGCAAAAATGTTTCAACAATCTTGTTGAAATTAAGCATGAATAGTGAATCTTGTAAAAGTGTAAAGCAAGGGTGTCAAACCCACTTACAAAAAGGGGATAAAATTAAAACCTTTTTCAAAATAATGGCCGGTTTCAGTATCTACATTAACTCAAGTTAGATATCCAACATATTTTATTAGTCACAGTTTCTTCAACAAGTTTGATTGGTCTCATTTGACATTCTTTGTTGCACTTTTGACATCATAATCAAAGATTACTGAAAAAAATAAAGTTATAAAAGTATTTTTTATTTAAAATAACATCTTGGGGGCCAAATAAGATGTCAACAGGGGCAACATTTGGTCCCCGGGCCTTGAGTTTGACACATATGGTGTAAAGGGTCATAAAATAATGTTTGAATGAACCACTGGAATATTTTTGAGACTGGAGTTAATTTAAAATGGCAGCAATCCATTTTGGTCTTGATTTGTATATATCTGGTCACACTGAAATTTTTCCCCCAAAACTGAGATCATTCAAAGAGCTACAAGAGGTCAAATATATGTATGGTACAGTATATCGTTTACAGTCTTCCTGCAGAACTCCACTTCAAAGTATTTGAATTATTTCTTTAGGAGCACCAAATTTTCTCTGTGATATATCACAGAACTGATTTGCAGCAATGTAGAAATGAAATATCATCAATATTTAGAGAGAAAAAACAGTTTTAGACATCCATTTTAGAGACACTAATCTGTAAAAATCATCTGGGATGTCAACATTCACAGTTAATTAGCAACAGCAATCAACAAGAAATCTTGTACTCTGCATAACCTCAGTATAGTAAAATTGTTATCTAATTATCTAATCATTTCAATCTAATTATCTCATCATGGGAAGCGCTTCATGATCTTATGGAAAGTAGGTGGTGTTTGAGCCATGCAACTTTGTTCTGAGGGTGAAAAGTTAAACTGCTTTTACTTTTAATTTAAAAAAAATCTGATACAACTTGAGAATATGCAAACATTTAAAATTTTCACATTAGAAAAAAAGATAAAAATAAATAAGATGCACATTTCAGTGTGCTCACACATGCATACAGTTTTACCCAGAGCAGAGGAGGAAGGGATTAGTGTCTGACCATCAAAGAAGACAATTATAAAAATTAAATGCCATCATGACAATTATTTGTAATTAACAGTGGTCTGACAAAGCCAGTGGTTACATTGCCCTTTTTCATTATAATGAAGAGGAAAACAAAAAGAAAAAGAAAAAAAAGAAAAAAAACACACACAAAGTCCATGTGATAATCCTGTGTGTGTGTGTGTGATCGAGGGGGGCCAGCAGCGTCGTGTAGGCGATAAGCAAAGTCGCAAAGAGAAAGTAGCGGTTACACTCAAAATACGCGCCGTGTAAACTGCGATGTGAAGATGTGAAGGTGGAGATAAGGTGGCATTCAGAGCATTAGTGCACAAACCAGAGGGTCAAAAAAGAGAGAAGACAATAAAATAAAATTACACAAGGCCAAATATCTTATCAAAGCAGACTCTTCTGTTTGTCTGGAACAAGCAGAGGTGGGGAAGAGCAGTCACTCTATTTAACAATCTTTCATTCAACCTTTATTTCTACAGGTTAATCCCATTGAGCCTCGGAGACTCATTTACAAGAGAGACAGAGGATGTCCATCTGGAAGTCTGAATGTCAGTCTTCAGCAAGTAGCAACATCAAAACAGCAATGTGAACATTTATGAACATTTCTGATTTGTTTAAGTTCCTACATTGCCAAAGACAACAGAATAAACACAATGTTAAGTCAAATGGGGCACGAGTAGCTCACTCCGCGGCCCTTTGTTGCTTGTAGGAGAATGTGACAGCGACGAGGCAGTGCTTGTTCGACTCGTCTTAACGTGACCTTTCCAATGGTACCAAGATCACCTGCCTCAGACATTCGTACGTGAAGCAGGAAGGCCAAAGGGACTCTGTGCACAGCCAAAAAACAAGACAGGCTTCCACTTCAAAGCCAACTTTGGTCATGAAGAAGATGGCTGCTTCCTCTTGGACGGCGGGCTGACTGCGGTTCGCAGGGGTCGTGGCGGCCCTGGCGGGTGTGGGCTGTTGGTTCTGCTGTTGGCGGCCCTCGGGGCCGTGTCCCTCTCTGGTCTTGGCTCAATGTCCTGGCGGTCGGAGAGGTGTTTCCTTTACCTCGCTCCTTGGGTGGACCTTGGCGAGCTGGGGGGTAAGCAGGGTCAGCGGGGGAGCTGACTCGCTGTGGGAGCACTGTTCCTGCAGTTATTTTTCTCCCCATCCCTCAACACGCACCTCCGCCCTCTTCATCTTAAATTAATACATGTAGGGAATTTGGGTCTCGGGTGTGCTGCAATGGTTTTACATCTCTGTTGTTAAGAGCACCTGGGACTCAATTTTATATACACTTTAGACATTCATTCATAAACATCTTCATAAAAGTCACATATAGGGAAGGAGTGAGCACTATGGCTATGGGTGGCGGGATGACATCAATCTCGCCCCCATGCCTATGCTCACTCAACATTATGCATTTAGACAATTAGGGCCTGGGTTAGAGTTGGAGTGGAGGGGAAACTGGTATAATGCCAGCCTTTGCTCCTTCTCTTTCCTTTTTAAATACACTTTACAACAACACTCACCAACAGTACATTTGGGGACGGGGGTGTGTGTGTCGGGGTCTTGATTTGTTAATTTCAATTTTATTTATTATGTATTTATTTATATATTATTTATTTATTTTTCTCTTGCCCCCCGGGTTGCCTTGCGGACATTCTGGGGGTGGGCCGTCAGGGGTTGTGCTGGGGAGTGGGGGGGTTCGGGGCCTGCGGGTTCGCCGTGGGCGGGGCTGGCAGTGGGCTCCCTCTGGGGCTGCTTGGGCTCGGGTGTCCTGTCCTGTCCTGTCGGCAGGGCGCGGGGTGTGCCAGATCTTGGACGTCTGCTGCTCTCCACCCCAGAATGAATGGGTCTACCTCCTGGGTTTGGATGTGGGCTGCCCCATGTAGGTAGCAGGTACATGTCTTGGACCTAGGGGGTATAGAGTGTGCATCGGGATTATGAATGGAGCGTGTCGTTATTGTTTGTCTTTCTGTGACTGAGGGTGAGGATGAGGGTGGGTCTGAATGAGTGTGTCTGTGTATGAATGGTTTAATGTCAGGCTGGGACTTGGACTGCCCCCTCTCTGATACTTCTGAGGCTACCCAGTGTCGCGCTCCTGCCACGTGGCCCCCTGGTGGGTGTTCCTCTGCCTACGGGCGTGCTTGGGGCCCTCACTATCTGGGGCTGGGCGCTTGGGCGTTTGTCAGCTCGGCCTGGTGGCTGCCTGGTGGGGCTCGGGTCCTCTGGTCCTGTCAGGTCTGGACCTGAGGGATGGGCGTCCCCGGTGCCCGAGCCTCGGTGACCGGCCCTGGGGCTACGTCGGTGCGGCGGGCTCCGGCGGGGGCCTGTGTATTGTCGCTGTTGACCCCGGGGGGTCATTGTGTGTGGTCCCTGGTGGGGTTCGTCCGGTTCTTCCACTTGGTCGGATCTGGGGAGTGGACGAGTGGCTCGTCCTGTTCGGGTGGTCCTGGGGACTCTGGGCTCGGGGTCCTTCCTGGGGTCTTGGGCTTTGATCGCCCCTTCGTCTGTCTCGGGCTTTGGGGGGACGGGTCTCTGATGCTTCACAGTTGCTACTAAATGTTCTATTGGAGGAACCTCATTCACTTATGCATGCTCACAACCACACACAAATGGATGCAGGGATGTATAGTAGATGTATGTAGATGGGTATATAAATGAATATAAATATATATGTATGTATATTGTATATATATTTGTAGGTATGGGTATGTGTATTTATAGAAATATTTGCAAGGTCATGAATATTATCAGTCTTTATGCTTGTATGTTTCGTTGTTGTGTTCTGTCATGTGCTTTGCAGGATTGTGGACGGAGGTTTGGTGTGTTTGCCTTGTGCTCTTTCTGTGGACAATTGTTGTTTTGTTGTTTTGTTTTGTTTTGTTGTCTCACTTTCTCTTTTCTTTCTTTCTCTCTATTAAAAAAAAAAAAAAAAAAAAAAAAAAAATACATATTGGAGTGAGAGGATGGCTATAAGGTGTGAAGGGAGGCCATCTATAAATGGAAAAAAAAAAAAAAAAAAAAAAAGAAGATGGCTGCTTCAAATTAACAGGATGTCTTAAGCATCTACATATGAACGGCCTGCAGTGACTCAGGCTCATATGTGCATGATAGCAGGTATAGCGGTTGCAGATATTTTCAGTGTTAAGTCATAAAGAAGTGAGTAGCTCACTCCACAGTCATTTGCTGCTCGTAGGAGCATAAATTCTACAAATGTAGCATCTGAGGGATGGTGGGTGCAGTTTATACAGGTAGTCCCCGACTTACGAGCGAGTTCCGTTCCTGCGAGGTGCTCGTAAGACGAAATCTCGTATGTCGGAACATGAAACATGTGTCGCTCTTAAGTCCGGATTTTCAATCGTAAGTTGGAAAATTTATGCTAGCGCTACTACGAACACTCGTTTTTCAACACAAACGTACATACTAGTTCATAAACATGCTCAGAAACTTGTTTACAAACTGTTAGCTAACACACTTTCATCTAAAAACACATACCAGTGCTGTATTTTCTGTATGTTCTGTACAACTTTACTGTTCGTTAGTCAGCTCGTAAGTCCGGAACCTCATATGTCGATGCGCTCGTAAGTCGAGGACTACCTGTATATGGTATACTGGTCGGTTACATTTACACAAAAATTCTTCAATAAGCACCATTTTTAAAAGTATTTCTGGTCATGTAATCTAAGAACAAAGATAACATGAGTGTTCACTGACAGTGCTGCATATATTCAAGAGTTTGCAAAAACCATGGTCCATTTTCTGACCTAATTATTTTCTTTATAGCCCTAAATACTAAAGATAAACATATCCACGTTGTATTTGCATCAGACGAGTGTATTCATGCCCACATGGTGTAAATGTCATCAAACGATGGACACAAAACTCTGGACAGATTTTCATCTAATAAGTACATGTAATACTGTACATAAAATTATAATTATGTACATCATACAATTCTCATGTAGCTATTTTACTTTTTGATACATGTATGTACTGGTATATAGAATAATCAAAGGATAAGGTGGGTGGTTTATGGGTCTAACAAGTCCACCATATATTGTTCTGTGTTCAACTAGTTTTACCACATTTATGTATTCTGGTTACCACTTATTTTATTCTTCTGCTGATTTTTGTTGTTGTTGCTCCTCCTCTTGACACAAACAGGACTTTTGTTTGCTGATGACCACCTGTTCTTTTTTACTCATTATTTCCTCCCTCAGAACACATTCTGCTCAAGCTTTTTCATACTTTGCCAGAATAATGTCATTTTAGTATTTACAATAATTACATTGACCATTAATGCATTTTCTTCTCCAGCAGTGTTTTTTTTTTTTGTTCCAGCTCTGTAAGATATCAAAGTTTACGTTTGCTCTATAACTTTTGCCTCTTAATTATAAGTTCTACATTTTCTTCTTTCACTTTCAACCCTGTCATGACACCAGCTTAAGGTTATATTAGGTAGTTATGCATGTTAGGCTAATTGCATTTGCAACTGGGTCCTAGATTTCTTAACAAACAGACCACAATCTGTGAGGATCCACAACTTCTCCTCCTCCAGCATAATCCTCAACACTGGCTCCCCTCAGGTCTGTGTACTGAGCCCTCTTCTGTTCACTCTGCTCATGTATGACTGTGCACCTACCCATCCAGGCTGTCATATTGTAAAGTTTGCAGCTGATACAGCTGTAACAACAATGAGTCCAGCTATAGGCAGGAGGTGGAACACCTGGAGAACTGGTGCAAGAACAACCTTCACATTAATGTGAAGAAGACAAAGGAGACAATTATGGACTTCAGATGGCACAAACACACCTACCCCTCCCTGAACATAGGAGGATCTGTGGTGGAAGTGGTCTCCAGCTACAAGTATTTGGGTGTGCACCTGAATGACAATCTCAGCTGGGGGCAACAACACCACCAGCCTGATCAATAAAGCTCATCAAAGACTCTACTTCTTCAGGCGGTTGAGACGAGCTGGTCTGGGAAGCTCAGTCCTCACCTCCTTCTACAGGTGTGCAGTGGAGAGCATCCTGTGCAGAAAGAAAAGCTTTGCAGAGAATGGTAAAGGCTGCACAGAAGTCTGTTGGAGTCAGCATTTTCATTCATTCAACCTTTATTTAAACTGATAAGTCACATTGAGTCTCGAAGACTCATTTACAAGTGAGATCTGTTGGACAGACAATAAAAGTGGTGAAAAATGACACATAGGGCTTGGAGACAAAAAAAAATCCTAACACATTTTGACCTCTGTTTTAAGGTCAAAAATTGTGCCTCTCCACCATCACAGACATCTACATCTCCAGATGCAGGAAGAAGGCCACCTGCATCATGAAGGACCCCACTCACCCAGCACACACACTTTTTGCCCTGCTTCCCTAAGGAAGGAGGTTAAGGCGCATTAAGTGTAGAACCACTAGACTGAGGAACAGCTTATGTCCTGAGGCTGTTAGACTTGTGAATTTCTAACCAGAATAATCCATCCAGCCATCCATCGATTAGCAGTTACCCACTTTTTCCATTTTGGGTCATGGGGGTCGTCTATGCCCATTTGGGCAGCACGGTGGCACAACTGGTAGAGCTGCTGCCTCTCAGCGAGAAGGTTGCCGGTTCAAATCCCGGTCCGGGGCCTTTCTGGGTGGAGTTTGCATGTTCTCCCCGTGCATGCGTGGGTTTCCTCCGGGTACTCCGGTTTCCTCCCACAGACCAAAAAACATGCTTGTTAGGCTGATTGGTGACTCTAAATTGACCCTAGGTGTGAGTGTGAGAGTGGATGGTTGTTTGGTGTGAGTGAGACAGGTCCCTCTTGTAAATGAGTCCCCGTGACTCAACGAGGCTAGCCTGTATAAATAAAGGTTGAATGAATGTCCAGCAATCACTGAGCGAGGGGCAGGGTAAACCCTGGACAGGTCGCAAGTCCATCACAGGGACACATAAGAGACAAACTGAAAGTTATGCGCCATAACTCATGTTCCCTGAAGGAAGGGAACGAGGTGCAACATACTTGCTATGGGAATTGCGCCCCCGTGCGATTACCTGAAGGAATACAATCACGCCTTTACGGCTAGGGCGTCAGCGTCGTGCCAGAGGCCCCGCCCTCTGGGTATTTAAGCGGCTGACGCCCGTCCATCTTTCTCCAAAATTGCACTTCACCGAGCTTTCAGCATTGAAAGGGCCAGATATGTTGCACCTCGTTCCCTTCCTTCAGGGAACATGAGTTATGGTGCATAACTTTCAGTTCCCTTATCAGTCAGTCACTCGGTTCAACATACTTGCTATGGGAACGTAATTCATTCACGACCTTGAAATGCTCAGTAAAATGCAAGTGAGAACATCCGCCTTAAAAAGACAGGCATCTCCCGACTGCTTTCTACAAGATATGTAGAGAGCACAGGCTGAGAGGAAAAAATGCCAAATGTAAAGAACATCAGTTTGATGTTTCAACTGGGCATATAGATAAACAACACCCGCTAGAGACAGCCTAAGCGTGCTCCACTAGTGTGAGTACTCGTCATATCCTTTTTCTCTCTGGAACAACCTGAGAAAACCGGAGGAGCAAGGGATCCATTACTCACAAGTAATTGGGTGACAAAATGTGGAGACAGAAGACCCAGGTTAAGCACAGGGTAACCTCCCAAGTCCCTAAGGTGAAAAAAAATTGGCTTTCTGTTACATGTAGGGCATGTCTGACAAGTGGGGCCCATCCTGATGTTGGAGATCAGTTAGGGAAAGGGAAAACCCTTCCATTAAACATCTCCTAGGCAAAACATAAACACAAAGGGGTACCCTTGTGTATGTTGTAACTGTTTGTTTTGGGATAAGGCAACCAAAGCCTTAGGCTCTCAGCCAGTTCCCTTCAAAGGCCAGGCTGAAAGTTGCCACAACCCTGGACGTGGGTGTAGAAGCTCCCCACGTGCCTGAGTCAGCAGATCCCTGTGAGGAGGCAATTGCCATGGTGTCCCTGATAACATTGAAATCAACTCCGGGAACCACGGTTTCTGTGGCCATCTGGGGGCTATGAGGATCAGGGAGAGATCTCCCTGGCGCACACGTTCCAATGTCGGCCCAATCAGGGGGACAGGTGGAAAGGCAAAGTAGAGCACCCCTGCTGGCCAAACATGTGCCAGAGCATCCATTCCCAACGTCCGTTTCCCTCAAGGGGAAGTAGAGGTCACACTGTGAGCTAGCCCTGCAAGCGAACAAGTCCACAGAGGCTCTCCCAAATCGTGACCAGACCTGTTCCACAATCCGTGGGTTCAGGCTCCATTCTGACACCAAGAGAGGCCCTCTTGAGAGGGCATCTGCTCCATAATTTAGTTCACCGGGGACATGAGTCGCCCTAAGTGACAAGATTCTTGGAGCACACCATGTGAGCATCCTCTGCGTCAGTCCGAGGAGGGCCAGAGACCTTGTCCATCCCTCTCTGTTGATGAAGGACACTGTGGTCCTGTTATCTGATTTCACCAGGATGTGCTGTCCAGCAATCAGACCTTTACTGAAGAAGTATTTTAATGACAGGAATACGGCTAGCAACTCCAGGGAGTTGATATGTAATCTCGCTTCCTACTCACTCCAAAGGCCGTGGGCATTCTGATTTCTGCAGATCGCTCCCATCCTGTTTTGGAGGCGTCCGTCGTGATTACTACACGAGACGACACCCTTCCCAACGAGACCCCTTCCGTAAAAACGGACGGGTCTCTCCAAGATTCCAGGGCCCTTAGGCACTCTGAATCTATCCTAACCTTTCCTGCTTGGTTAGTCAGGGCAGGTTGTGTCTGTCGATTTAGCCATACTTGTATGGCCCGCATTTTTAGTAATGCGTGTGGCACACAGGGAATGGCTGCTGCCAAGAGGCCTAAAAGGCGTTGGCAGGTCTTCACACGGACCCATTGGTCCAGTTTAAATCTTTCCAGGCAACGGCGAATAGAGGAAACTCGTTCCTTCGAGAGCCATGCTCTGTATCGGACAGTGTCGATCTGTACTCCCAGAAATACGGTAACCTGTGATGGAGTTAGATCGCTTTTTTGTAGGTTTATGACAAAACCGAGAGACTCCAGGTGAGAAATCACCCTATAGGAGTGTGACTGGGCCTGCATTCTGCTTCCAGCCAGAATCAGCAGGTCATCCAAGTAATTCATGACCCTGAGTCCTTGATTCCTAAGGGGGGTCAGGGCCGCATCCAAACATTTAGTAAATGTACGCGGAGCAGTCTTTAAACCGAAGGGTAAGGCTTTGAATTCATAAGCCTTCCATTCGAACGCAAAGCGGAGGAACTTCCTGTGTTTCCTCCACACGCCTATGTGGAAATAGGCATCTTTTAAATCCACTGTACATGCGTAGTCTCCTGGTCTCACAGACTGGAGAACTTGCCGTAGTGTAAGCATTTTGAACTTAAAGGTTTTAATTCTTTTGTTGAGAGCCCTGAGATCCAGAATCGGTCTCAGGGAATGATCCTTTTTGGGCACCAGGAAGTATTTGCTGTAGTGGCCAGAGCGTAGTTTGCGTCCTGAGACCAAACTAATCACTTCCTTTTGCAGCATTGTCAAAACTTCCTCCCTCAGCACGTGTGCATGTGTAGGGTTAATCTTAGATTGCGGTACCCCTGTGAAGTGGGGTGGTCTTTTTGTGAACTGCAACTTGAGCCCGTGACATATTGTTGTCATGACCCAATCATTTGGTAGACAAGCCTTCCAGGTCTGCGCATGCGCGCTGAGCCTGGATGGCATGTTGAATTGCTGCTCGTTGTGTTTTTGCGCTGGAGGAGTGGCCTTTGACCCCTCTTGCGCTCTCTCGAGTAGGCTGGTCAGCCCGACAGAAGATATCGCGAGATCTGACCGTCTCTGGCAGAGCTTGTGTATCTTTCTGTGGTTCATAGTTTGACCACATGATTTGTCTTTTATAAAAATGGGACTCGAGTCAAGAACCAGGGTAGTCTGTGCTTTGGTACTTTTATTTTTGTACATGCCTGAAACAGTGTTTGTTTTGTTTACACATACAGTAGGCGAGTCATGTTTGGTGCGCGCGTACATGTCACCAGCTCCTTGTAGTATTTTACAAGTAGAGACTGGGCTCAAAATGTTAGGTTCCCGTACCGCGTGGGCGGGCAAACCTGTAAAATTATCAGTTCATCCTGCTTCATCAGGTCCGAATCTGCTTTCCACATAGGGTCACTGAAGAGGCCCTCGGCCGGTACTGGAAATTTTCACCGTCACCAGCGGGTCTCTTCCGTGGGAGGCCACGCATGTCTTCCTTTGGGGGTGCAAAGCTTTTCCTCGGCAACCCCTCTCGGAGGGCTTCCGTCTGTTTGCGTCTTTGTTCCAGCCTGGCCTGGACGTGTTCCAGGGCTCCCCCGAAGAGTCCCGTCGACTCGATCGGATGCTGGAAGAAAGTGTACCTCTGGTTTTCTGGGAGGTCCGACAATGTTAGCCAAAGATGGTGCTGGGCGACAACTATTTCCACCATTGCTTTGCCTTGGGAAATGGCTATTGTCCCCATCATGCAGAGCACGAGGTCAAAGGCACGGCGGGCCTCTTCCATGGCCTCCGTTGCGGCCTGCTCATCTTTTGTTACCTGGATATCTTGCAGTTTTTCTGCCAGGTACGCCTGCACCATGGTTGATACATTCATTGCGCAAGCCGCGAGGCCCTGAGCCTTGTAGCACTTCTCATGTTGTTTCTCCGAAGCGCGGCAGGCCCTGCTGGGTAGCGCTGGTTTCGTCCCCATGGCTGCGGGGGCCAGGTGAGCCGCCAGAGTCTCCTCTATCAGGGGTGCACTGGCGAGGCCCACTGTCTCCATTCCCGCGACATCAAGGAGTCGGGATAGTGGTAGTGTGATGGGAGCTCCGGGTTCCGCCCAGGAGCGTTTGAGCTCCATGAGGAAATCCGGAAAAATTGGCATTTTTTGCGACGTTGTCGGCTGCTTCGCGTAGAAGTAGTTTCCCGCCTGCCTCGTAGCCTGTTGGCGAGGCGTGGGGTCTGGCCACGTGACCTGCAGAGCGTCCGCCGCCCTATGGCACAGGTCGAACAGGGCAGGGACCGACACGTCCGGTTCCGTTAGGATTTGCGCCAGGTTTTGGGAGGAATCCACACTTTCTCCTCTGTAACCGTATTCGACGTCTTGGTCAGACACTTCAGGCGTCGAGTCCTCAATGGCAACTGCGGAGTCTGACACATTGTCTTCTCCAACTCGACCGCTGCATTCCAGGTCCACGTTCTCGAGCTCCGGTTCTGGAGCGAGCAGCTTCGTGCGACGTGCGACCTTCAGTGTCGCGGCCTTAGCCAACGCGTCCGTGCGGCGTTTCCTCACTACCGCCGACATTCGATGGCAGTGGGAGCAGGAGTCGGGGAATTCCAGCGCTTTCCTCGCGTGCAGGATCCCTAGGCAGACAGGACAGGCCTCGTGGGTGTCCATCGCCGAGAGGGAGTAGCCGGATCCGCTGGGGCATGGGCGCGAGCGAGGGCTCGTCGTCCTGTTGGTTTTCTTCTTCTTTGTCCTCCGTTTTCCCTTCTCGGGAGCCATGTCCGGAGACGAGAAACGTCGAAGTTGGTCCTAGTTTTCTTTTGTTCAAAGTCGTCCTCTCCATCGTCTTGCTTTCGCTGGTTAGCCTGCTAATGGTTAGCAGGGGGTTGTGACACAGTTAGCACTGTCAAGCGAAGCAGCTGCGGAAAGAGAAGAAAACTTCGAGGTAAGTAGAAAAATGCTGGACTAGCTTTCGCCAGCCCAGCAGTACGTAGGAAAATTTCTCTGTACACTCAGTGTAGGGAGCAAGCTCACCTCAGTCGAGCGATGCGACAACAGAGAAGTCCCACGAAGTTCAGGTGTTAAGCGAGGTGAAGGGCAAAAAAGAGAAAGATGGACGGGCGTCAGCCGCTTAAATACCCAGAGGTCGGGGCCTCTGGCGCGACGCTGACGCCCTAGCCATAAAGGCGTGATTATATTCCTTCAGGTAATCGCGTGGGGGCGCAATTCCCATAGCACGTATGTTGCACCGAGTGACTGACTGATAAGGGAACAACCATTCACTCTCTCACTCACACCCAGGGACGATTTAGAGTTAACAATCAGCCTAACATGCATGTTTTTGGTCTGTGGGAGGAAACCGGAGTACCCAGAGAAAACCCACACATGCACGGAGAGAACATGCAAACTCCACCCAGAAAGGCCCCTGGACTGGGATTTGACCCAGGGTCCTGTCGCTGAGAGGCAGCAGTTCTACCAGTTGCGTCACCATGCTGCCCCACCAGAATAATCACTGTGAAGGAAAATTACATTGTGTTGCTGTTGATCTGTTTTATGTTTCTGTGTTCATTCTTGCTCATCTGCTCACACAGACTCATGTTTGTGCTGCTGTTCAGCATATTGGATGCTTAGTGCATTTTTATTAATGATTTTCTTAGTTCTTATCTTAGATCTTATTACTGATTTTCTTTTACATTTTATACTTTTGTTGAATGTAACTGGGACCCTGTGTACACAATTTCACTCCACCACATGTACCATATGTGGTAGAATGACAAATAAAGAACCTTGAATCCTTGAATAATTGATAATTCTATTGTTCTTGAGTGTGAGTGAGAGAATGCATGGTTGTTTGTCTCATTTGTCTTTATGTGTCCCTGTGATAGATTGGAGGCATGTCCAGGGTGTCCCCCGCCTCTCTCACTGTGGTGGCTGGACATGGGCACCAGTGACCCCCCACGACCCAAAAAGGAAGAGACATATAAAAATAATGGATGGATTGATAGATGGAAGTTTGAAATATGCTGGACCTGATTAGGTTCAGAACATTTTAAGTATGTTTAGAAGAACAAAAACAATGGTGTGTTGGACTGAACACAACTTAAACTACACGTTTCTGTCAAATCGTCATTTTGATCAAGTCAGAGGTGAAAACTGGTTAATCCAATCAATGTTCAGAGAACCAGAAGACAGCTAGCATTTGCCAATAGAGACAGAGCTAATGACACGATCAACACTTGCAGTCCTCACTGAGCCGTTTCTTTATCCCTCCACCCATAACAACAGATGTGGAGGGGTGACCCCACCACCAGCCTCCTTCTCCAACCCCCCCAAACATCCCTCCACATTACAGTACTTGTGACCGTGGTCTCATTCTGAAGCTCCCCATCCACCTATGGTGTCCTGCAGGAAAAAGTCATGGAGGCAAAACCTCAGCAAGGTGCTGTGGAGGGGACAAGTGGGTGTGGGGCTGTAGGGTGATGGTGGGGTCGGAGTCTTAAATTTGGCTTTTTAACACAAAAGAGACTGGAATGCAAAGAGTTAATCTGTTCAGGGGTCTCTCTTCTACAAACAAAGGGACAGGCCTCCAGACAAAGGTTGAAGGAGGAGGAGCAGTGGGTGAGGGATGAGGGAGGTTGGTGGCTTTTCTGCCATCTGGAGCTTTTGTTTGGGGAGGCTGTAGGTTGAAGGGGGGTGGGCTGGGTGGCATAGGGTGGGACCGGGAGCGTCGCCTCCTTCCCTCCTCATGCAATCGACCCTTCACACCGCAGATCTCCATCCCATTGAAGACAGTGTTGGTGTCCACGTGCTGTGTGGCCCAGACGGACGCCCATCAGCTAGGTCATAGTACACTGGAGCCGTGCGCTCCCCAGCCCAGATAATCATCAGCCTGCTCTCCCACTGCTCTCAAGCAAAACACACACTGTCATTTCCCACATCAGAAATATATCAGCACAGTCCAAACACAGACCGAGAGCACTCAGTTTTCCTTTCTGTTTCCCACTTTTAACACACATGCACACACAAACACGCATGCACACACACACACACACACCACTGGTCTGGTCACCCTGAGCGCAGTTATTGGTTCCGGCGGAGGCAAGTTCAACCTTACAAAGCACTGTATGTTTGTGTATGTCATTCTGTCACTATAACTGGTAGCTGTCAGCCTGAGCGAAGCCAGGCTCTTTAAGGACCGATATGAACCGTGTCAACAGGCTGCGCAATCAGAACACACACACGGGCCGGAGAGGATGAGTGAATGAAGCCGCATGTCCGGGTTTATTACACATGGACAGCCGGGTGCTTTGGGGATGAGCGGGGCGGCATGAATGACAAACAAAGCAGGCCCTGTCAGACCTCTTGTCCCCTCTCGTTAGATCTGGTGCTGCCTTGTTGAGGATTCTTGCCTCTCTGCCGGCTCTGTTCTTCCTCAGCTAACCCACTTCTTCTGTCCTTTTTTCTGTCTGCCGTAAACTTTTTCTTCCCTTCAGCTTGACAGCTATAAAGACAAAACATAAACTACTTGTTGCAAATTCTTTGTCTTTGTAAATCTGCAAGCCCACTAACCTTGTCCTTTCAAGCTGACAGAAAACACTACAGTAGTCTGTATTTTAGCAGAGTTAAGGGATCTGACAGATTTGTCTAAAGAGGCTGGAAGACAAGCACCCTCATTCAGATCTTGTTTTATTAAACTGATCCACAGGTTAAACAAAGGCAGTAAATCCTGTCAGAAGAGCAGAAGCTTTCCAACCATCAGGTGCACCTGTAAGTTGAAGAGGCAGCGCAAAGGAAGACAATTAATTTGCACGAGAGGGGCAGGTGCATGCTAAGCTTCTACAAACAACTGAAAGCTTTGTAGCTGAACCTGCACAAACAGTGGGATCTCGCACACAGCAACAGAGACTGAAATTCAAGAACTTAATCAACTTCCAGTTTGTATTAAAATCTAGACATTTGTTAAAGTTTTGTGGCTTTGTCTTAATAATAATAATAATAATGAATTCAATTTATAACGCACTTTTCATTAATGAAAATCTCAAAGTGCTACACGGTGCAACAGAAATTAAATGTCAATAAAACAAGTAATAAAACAAGTAAAATCAATAACAGTATCAACTAAGAACAAAAGTAGAATCATGAGGAGGTAGAGTATGCTCGGTTGAAAAGAAAGGTCTTCAAGCCGCTCTTAAAGTCAACCACAGACTGTGGGACCCTCAGACAGTCAGGAAGAGAGTTCCACAGGCGGGGGGCAGCCACACTGAAAGCCCGGTCTCCCATGGTCCTTAATTTGGTTCTCGGAATGTGAAGGAGATTACTGTTCTGTGACCGCAGCGACCGGGTGGATGAGTGTGGAATAAGAATATCCTTCAGATAATCTGGTGAAGCTCCATGTAAGCATTGATGTGTAATGAGAGCAGTTTTGTACTGAATTCTGTAGGCGACAGGAAGCCAATGAAGGTTATGAAGAATGGGCGTAATATGTTCAAATTTACGAACTCGCAACAAGATCCTTGCAGCACTGTTTTGAATATATTGAAGTTTCTGAAGGTTTTTGCCAGGGATTCCAATAAACAGGGAGTTGCAGTAGTCGAGCCTGGAGGAGACAAAAGCATGGACGAGCTTCTCAGCATCGGAAAAAGTTAGGGATGGGCGAAGTCTAGAGATGTTTCGAAGATGGAAGAAGCAAGTTTTAAACAGAAGCTTAATGTGATTTTCAAATGTAAGATTGGAGTCCATTTTTATTCCAAGATTTGTAACAGAGGTGGAGAGGGGGATGTCTTGTCCAGAAAAGGAAAGTGTTGTTATAGTAGATGTCTGTACCTGGTGAGGGGTGCCAATCAGTATGGCCTCGGTCTTGGAGCAGTTTAATTGAAGAAAGTTCTGATTCATCCATGCCCTAATTGCCTCCAGGCAGGCAGAGAGGGCAGTGAGTGAAGATGGAGATGACAAGGTGGAAGATGAGGATGCTCCAGTCCTGATGTAAAGCTGTGTATCGTCGGCATAACAGTGAAAAGAAATGTTGAACTGATTAATAATTTGACCTAAAGGCAGCATGTAAAGGGAAAACAACAGGGGCCCCAGAACCGACCCCTGAGGGACACCACAGGAGACAGAGACTGTCTGGGACGTGGCGTTGCCAAGACTAACACATTCCAGCCTATTGGAGAGGAAAGATTTAAACCAGTCCAGGACGGTGTCACAGAGACCGACCTCCACATGAAGACGGTGGAGGAGGATACTATGGTCCACAGTGTCGAAGGCTGCAGTGAGGTCAAGGAGGACAAGGATGGAGGGAGAGCCAGTGTCAGCAGCCAAGAGGACATCATTAGTAACTCTCAGCAGTGCAGTCTCAGTACTGTGAGCTGCCCTGAATCCAGACTGGAACTTCTCATACAGGGAGTGTTGTTGTAAGTGATCCTGCAGCTGAGCAGCAACTGCTTTTTCCAGCACTTTAGACAGAAAAGGGAGGTGTGAAATTGGGCGGTAATTAGAAAAAATGTCGGGATCCAAATTAGATTTTTTCAGAAGAGGCCTAATGATGGCAGTTTTTAGAGGCAGTGGAACATGACCAGATTGAAGAGACTGATTTATTATTTGTGTGATAAGTGGGCCTATTGCAGAATGATTGGATTTTATGAGAGACGAGGGGAAAGGATCCAGGGCGCAGGATGAAGGCTTCATTTTCTTGATGATGGCCTCCACCTCACTCTGAACAACTTCGTCAAAGCTGTTAAGGGTCCCAGAATGCAGACGGGTAGATGGCACACTGAGAACAGGGAGGTTGTGGAGCTGAGATCTGATAGTGTCAATTTTGGTTTTAAAAGATGAAAGAAACAGCTCGCATTTTTGAGCAGAGTCCTCAAGAGTTTGTTTAATGGGATTAAGCAGACGAGTTATTGTGGAGAAGAGCTGTTTAGAGTTTCCAGGGCAGGTGTTGATGATGTTAGAATAATATTTGGAGCGTGCTTCTTTAAGAGAATAGGCGTACGCTTTCTGATGTTCATACTGATAGCCAAGGGCAAGGTCTTCCTATAAAGTTTATTTATTCATCTATCTATTGTCTTTATTTCAGTCAGAATTTGCAGGCAGCTGGTGCCTTTATGTCCAGTGGTGATTGGTCGACAGCTACAGTTCACCCTGGACAGTTGGACCATTACAAGGTCACAGACAGACAGACAACCATTCTTTTTTCTCATCTATGGGCAATTTAGTGTCTAGTTGACACAGTATGCATACTTTTGGACTGTGGGAGGAAACTGGAGTACTCAGGGAATACCTACACATGTACAGGAAGAACATACCGTTTTAACACAAATGGGGAAAGCTTGGAGTCAATTTTTGTTGTGAGAGACCAGTGCTAACAAACAATGCAGGCTTCAGTTTGTTCTGTACAAAAAAAAAAAACAACGTTCAGATTATTCTAATTTAAACGGATCTTATTTTGTTTAATTTTAAATGGGTTTTATATACAAATTATCTACTACAAAAAATAGATTGAAAACTCCTAAATAACACCTTTCCTCTGTCTGATGAAAGGCATTTGAGGTAGGATTTGGTATTCACACCTATTTTCCATCACAACAAGCAGACAATAGTTTGAGGTAAAACAAACCCTAAATAGTGTCCTGTGTACTCAAGGTTCCAGTTACGCCCCAAAATAGCAATAATCCATCCATCCATTATCTTTATCCGCTTCTTCCTCTCAGGGTCGCAGGGGTCGCCGGTGACCCTGTCCATCCATCACTGTGCAAGAATAGCAATAATATAAACTACCGGTATAAAAAAGAAATAGTATTCAAGGATCTCTGTGGACCTTTATCAGAGCTCAGTCGGCTGACAGACACTGTGCCATCTTATCAGGTCTATGGAACTTTCTGGCAGTGTCCACAGACAGCTCACCGTCTTTGTCGGCCTCCTTATGCCTACATGTATTAAGATGTCATTAGTATGTTGCTGTTTATGTGCGAGGTCTTTTATTGCAACTTTCACACTGTGCCCCGGCCAGGACGTGGTGCGAGATATGATTTTTTTTTTCAATCTCCCCTACCCTCGTGTTTCTATTTTCCTTATCTACTTTTGTTTGTCTGAAACAGGTCTCTCTTGTAAATGAGTCATCTAGGCTCAGTGGGAACTAATCTGTACAAATAAAGATTGAATGAAAAAGCGATCCACAATAATTCAGGGAATAGGATTGTGGAATGGTTTAGATGATAACGTTAAAAATGCCAGATCGCTGGATACATTTAAGAGACTGATAAAAAAGAGTTTCTTGAAAGAATATGGAAATCGTTATTTAAATTTTGTAAAAATAGTTTGATTTACGTCAGAATTAAGTAAAAAGGGGCAGTTTTCATAAGACTAGTTCTTCTTCTGCCACCTTTCATTTTATTTTCTTTACATTTTTTGATTGTATTGTATGTATGTGTATGTTTTTTAATGAAATGAATAAAATTTAGAAAAAAAAAGAAAAAAAAGGGATCTACTTGTAAGACATATGCTAAACAATAATAATATAAAATGATACGGTGTATAAAACAGTTCCTCAACCTCAACAGTGGTTATTATCATGATTACGACACACTGCACCGACAGACTGTGCGCTTCCCATTTTTAAAAATCCCACTAATAAGACCTCTCTGCTCAGTGATGTCTATCCTTTTACCTAACCACCAAGTTGTAAGAGTTGTGAGTTGTAACAAAAGCAAATTATGTGTTGCAGACATTTTAGCAGTGCTAAACCGCAGACGTTTTTTAAAAAATCAACATGCATGATATAATAATAATAATGAATTCAATTTATAATGCACTTTTCATTAGTGAAAATCTCAAAGTGCTACACACATTCATACACCGGTAGCGGCAGACTACCATGCAAGGTGCTTTCCAGTCCTACCGGGAGCAACTCGGGGTTAAGTGTCTTGCCCAAGGACACAACGACACATGGTGTGGGGAACCGGGATTCGAACCGCCAACCTTCCGATCGGGGGACGACTGCCATTACCACTACGCCACGGCCGCCCTGTATATGCACCCTATATATGCAGTCTCCCTGGGCTGTCACCTTACCGTGGTGGAGGGGTTTGAGTGTCCCAATGATCCTAGGAGCTATGCTCTCAGGGGCTTCATGCCCCTAGTAGGGTCACCCAAGGCAGACAGGTCCTAGGTGAGGGACCAGACAAAGTGCAGCCCAAAGACCCCTATGATGAGTTCAATTAATGGAATCAATGTTCCCTCGCCCGGACGCGGGTCACCGGGGCCCCACTCTGGAGCCAGGCCCGGAGGTGGGGCACGTTGGCGAGCGCCTGGTGGCCGGGCTTTTACCCATGGAGCTCGGCCGGGCACAGCCCGAAGAGGAGACGTGGGTCCCCCTTCCCATGGGCTCACCACCTATGGGAGGGGCCAAAGGGGTCGGGTGCAATGTGGGATGGGTGGTGGCCGAGGGCGGGGACCCTGGCGGTCTGATCCTCGGCTACAGAAGCTGGCCATTGGGACATGGAATGTCACCTCTCTGGTGGGGAAGGAGCCTGAGCTAGTGTGTGAGGTTGAGAGGTTCCGGCTAGCAATAGTCGGACTCACCTCAACGCATGGCTCTGGCTCTGGAACCAGTTTCCTTGAGAGGGGTTGGACACTCTTCCACTCTGGAGTTGCCCCTGGTGAGAGGCGCCGAGCAGGAGTGGGCATACTTGTTGCCCCCCATCTTGGTGCCTGTACGTTGGGGTTCACCCCGGTGAACGAGAGGGTAGCCTCCCTTCGCCTACGTGTGGGGGGACGGGCTCTGACTGTTGTTTGTGCCTATGCGCCAAATGGCAGCGCAGATTACCCACCCTTTTTGGAGTCCTTGGAGGGGGTATTGGAGAGTGCGCCTCCTGGGGACTCCCTTGTTCTACTGGGGGACTTCAACGCTCACGTGGGCAATGACAGTGAGACCTGGAGGGGTGTGGTTGGGAGGAACGGCCCCCCTGATCTGAACCCGAGTGGTGTTCTGTTATTGGACTTCTGTGCTCGTCATGGATTGTCCATAACGAACACCATGTTCAGGCATAAGGGTGTACATATGTGCTCTTGGCACCAGGACACCCTAGGTCGCAGTTCGATGATCGACTTTGTTGTTGTCTCATCTGATCTGCGGCCGCATGTCCTGGACACTCGGGTGAAGAGAGGGGCGGAGCTGTCAACTGACCACTACCTGGTGGTGAGTTGGCTCCGATGGTGGGGGAGGATGCCGGTCAGACCTGGCAGACCCAAACGTATTGTGAGGGTCTGCTGGGAACGTCTGGCAGAGTCTCCCGTAAGACGGAGCTTTAACTCCCACCTCCGGGAGAGCTTTGAACACGTTCCGAGGGAGGCGGGGGACATTGAGTCCGAGTGGGCCATGTTCCGCGCCTCTATTGTCGAGGCAGCTTATCAGAGTTGTGGCCGCAAGGTTGTTGGTGCCTGTCGTGGTGGCAACCCTCGAACCCGGTGGTGGACACCGGCGGTGAGGGATGCTGTCAAGCTGAAGAAGGAGTCCTATTGGGCCTTTTTGGCCTGTGGGACCCCGGAAGCAGCAGATAGGTACCGACAGTCCAAGCGGCATGCGGCTCGGGTGGTTGCTGAGGCAAAAACTCGGGCGTGGGAGGAGTTCGGAGAGGCCATGGAGAATGACTTCCGTACGGCTTCGAGGCGATTCTGGTCCACCATCCGGCGTCTCAGGGGGGGAAAGCGGTACGCGACCAACACCATTTATGGTGGGGATGGCGTGCTGTTGACCTCAACTCGGGATGTTGTGAGTCGGTGGGCGGAATACTTCGAAGACCTCCTCAATCCTACTGGCACGTCTTCCACTGAGGAAGCGGAGCCTGGGGACTTTGGGTCGGGCTCTCCAATCTCTGGTGCTGAGGTCGCCGAGGTGGTTAAAAAGCTCCGCGGTGGCAAGGCTCCGGGGGTGGATGAGATTCGTCCTGAGTTCCTTAGGGCTCTGGATGTTGTGGGGTTGTGTTGGCTTACGCGACTCTGCAATATCGCGTGGACATCGGGGGCAGTTCCCTTGGATTGGCAGACTGGGGTGGTGGTTCCCCTATTCAAAAAGGGGGACCGTAGGGTGTGTTCCAACTATAGAGGGATCACACTCTTAAGCCTCCCTGGTAAGGTCTATTCAGGGGTTCTGGAGAGGAGGGTCCGTCGGATAGTCGAACCTCGGATTCAGGAGGAGCAGTGTGGTTTTCGTGCTGGTCGTGGAACACTGGACCAGCTCTACACCCTCAGCAGGGTCCTGGAGGGCGCGTGGGAGTTTGCCCAACCAGTTTACATGTGCTTTGTGGACTTGGAAAAGGCATTCGACCGCGTCCCTCGGGGGGTTCTGTGGGGGGTACTCCGGGAGTATGGGGTACCAGGCCCATTGATATGGGCTGTTAGGTCCCTGTACGACCGGTGTCAGAGCTTGGTCCGCATTGCCGGCAGTAAGTCAGGCTCGTTTCCAGTGAGAGTTGGACTCCGCCAAGGTTGCCCTTTGTCACCGATTCTGTTCATAACTTTTATGGACAGAATTTCTAGGCGCAGCCAAGGTGTTGAGAGGATCCGTTTTGGTGGCCTTAGAATCGCTTCTCTGTTTTTTGCAGATGATGTGGTCCTGTTGGCTTCATCAGATCGTGATCTACAGCTTTCGCTGGAGCGGTTTGCAGCCGAGTGTGATGCGGCCGGGATGAGGATCAGTTCCTCCAAATCCGAGGCCATGGTCTTGAGCCGGAAAAGGGTAGCATGCCCTCTCCGGGTCGGGGAGGAGGTCCTGCCCCAAGTGGAGGAGTTTAAGTATCTCGGGTCTTGTTCACGAATGAGGGAAAACTGGAGCGTGAGATCGATAGGCGGATAGGTGCAGCGTCCGCAGTGAAGCGGGCGCTGTACCGGTCTGTCGTGGTGAAGAGAGAGCTGAGTCGAAAGGCAAAGCTCTCAATTTACAGATCGATCTACATTCAGTCAAAGTCAAAGTCAACTTTATTGTCAGAACTGCAATATGTACAGGACATACACAGGACCGAAATTGCGTTTCTCTCAGTCCCTCGGTGCAACAGTAACCATCTAAACACTAAACACTAAAACATTTAATAAACATAAGCATAAAATAGTAAAAAAGTGTAACACTGTCCTGAGTTTTTTCATAATAGTATAAAAGTATGAAAATTTACACCAACACTGAAACACCAAACACCCCTAAAACACCAAACACCCAATGAACATAAGCATAAAATGAAATAATAAAAGTGTAATACTGTCCTGAGTTTTTGCATAGTAGTATGAAAAGTATAAAAACGTAAATCTATAAAATAAACTGAAGTTTCTAGCGTTGACATTTGCAAAGAGTGGCACAGCAGCATATAAGTTGATGTACACAGTATATGTATGAGGTAGTTGATGTTGGTATAGAGGCAAAGTGGCATATGAAGTAAGGCACATAAGGCACATTTGGCATCCTTAGATAAGGCTAGTCAGAGAATGCTGTATATGTATCTGCAGTAGTGTAGATAAAAGTAGTGTAAATGTAAACAGTAGTAATAAATGTAAAGCAGTAGTAATAAATGTAAACAGTATTAATAAATGTAAACAGTGAATGTAAACAGTAGTATGACTATAGGCAGTAATGTAATACAAACATTAGTGCAAATATGAGAAGTAGTGCAAACTGAATGAACACATGACCGAGAGTTTAGTGAATAACCCGTTTGATGACACAGAGTCCAGTGTTAAAAACTTTGTGTTGAGTGGTAATGTGTGAGAAAGTTTTTTGTGTTAAGGCAGTTCAAATGGGAGGGGAGGCAGAGCAGGCAGAGTGTTTAGCATTCTGACTGCCTGATGAACAGAGCTGTCTCTCAGTCTGCTGGTACGAGCCTGGAGACTCCTCAGTCTCCTCCCTGATGGCAGCAGTCTAAAGCGGCTGTGTAGTGGGTGTGTGGGATCACCTGCCATGCGGTGGGCTTTCCGAGTGAGGCGTTTGCTGTGTAAGTCCTGCAGTGAGGGCAAGGAGGTGCCGACGATCTTCTCAGCTGCTTTCACGATGCGCTGGAGGCTCTTGCGGCAGGATGCAGTGCATGCACCAAACCACACAGTGATGCAGCTGGTCAGGACACTTTCTATGGCACCTCTGTAGAAGGTGCACATGATGGAGGTTGAAGCTCCAGCCCTTTTCAGCTTGCGGAGAAAGTAGAGGCGCTGGTGAGCCTTCTTCGCCAGTGCTGCAGTGTTCCTGCTCCAGGACAGGTCCTTTGAGACGTGCACTCCCAGGAACTTGGTGCTGTTCCCACCCTCATCTATGGTCATGAGCTTTGGGTTGTGACCGAAAGAACGAGATCTCGGATACAAGCGGCTGAAATGAGTTTTCTCCGCAGGGTGTCTTGACTCTCCCTTAGAGATAGGGTGAGAAGCTCAGTCATCCGGGAGGGACTCGGAGTAGAGCCGCTGCTTCTCCACATCGAGAGGAGCCAGTTGAGGTGGCTCAGGCATCTGGTTAGGATGAAATCAAAAAAGGCGTTCAATACAGGATCAACTGGACTTTATTTGTTGCAGAAAACGTTTCTCGTTCTCACAGCTTTCATTCATTCAGAATTGAAAAAGACTTCTGGACAGAAGTCGAAACGTTTTCTGCAACAAATAAAGTCCAGTTGATCCTGTATTGAACGCCTTTTTTGATTTTATCATGTCCTGGACGACTGAGAATCTTCACCAGCATCTGGTTAGGATGCCTCCTGGACGCCTCCCTGGTGAGGTGTTCCGGGCATGTCCCACCGGGAGGAGACCCAGAGGAAGACCCAGGACACGCTGGAGGGACTATGTTTCTCGGCTGGCCTGGGAACGCCTTGGGATTCCCCCAGAGGAGCTGCTCCAAGTGGCTGGGGAGAGGGAAGTCTGGGCCTCCCTACTTAGGCTGCTACCCCCGCGACCCAACCCCAGATAAGCGGAAGAAGATGGATGGATGGATGTATATATGCAGTCTGCCACTAAGTAACCCATAAACACCTAAAACAGACAAAAATGCACGCTCACACCTAAGATCAATTTAGAATCACAATCATGATTTTTTTAAATACTGCCGGATGAAACTGGAGGACCTAGAGAAAGCTCATACATAAACAAGCTGCACATACAAAGTCCTTGCAGAAAGCCCATATGTTGAAATAGTAACTGTATAAATGGAAGTATGTTCATGCCAGGCAAATCCCTGAGTGTGGGTATGACAGCAAAACATTTGCAGCCAGGATTAGTATTTTAATTCCAAATTCATTTTAAATTAGAGACCAGACGGTGATTACAAAAACACAACTCCACTCACATTTAAAAAGGAGCCAGAATAACATCATGTTTTGAGATTTCAAGTAATTTCCTAAACTCAGGAGAAGTTGTTTGAACATTCACGAGGCAACTGTTGCTAATTTTGTAAACCTTTCATCTAGGAAGTTACCAAAATTTAAAACTCATTGAAGGCATATGGAGAGGGGACTGCGGTATACGTACCACCACCATGAGTGTAAAAATCCTGGAGGCTCCCCAAGTGTGATATTCTTCTCCCATCGAATCTTTGAGAAAGAAAAGAAAAAAGGGCAAAAGGAAAATGATGAATTAGACGCTGCAACATGTTTTATGCACATTGTAAACATTTTGCATAATGGCCACTTTTAGACTGGCAGAGCGACAGTGGAGCAGATGAAGAATAGGCCAATAAGGAGCACAGTGATCTATAGAAGTGCAGTTTTGTGAGTGAGAATCTGTGACTGTCTTCAAGTAGCAGTGGTCCTCTGCGCTGCCCTCAGAAACCCAGCGGAGCTCCTGTTTGCATCTGGACTCTGAGATAAGATTCAGTGGGAGATAGGGGACCGACTGCCTACTGTACACACTCCCTCCAACACAAATCTACACACAAACATGCACAGATGTAAGGCATTATATAT
>JBBPBX010026216.1:18839-38280 GCA_038048925.1 Garcialebias charrua | reverse complement strand
GGTATATAAATAAAGTATTATTATTACAATTATTTTTTATTGTTATTTTTAAGCCGAATTACGCAGTTTCCGGTAGTTTCCGACAGTTTCCGGTCGCTATGTTTCTTAGCTTCGGTTAGCTCCGGCTTCGACAGCCAAACCTTGTTGGTTCAGAGGTTGCTCCGCGCGGACACATGCGCTGCAGCTGAACGGCGGTTTTGCGTAGGGACAGATAGACCAAGGACAAAGACGCTGTGGAACGCGTGAAGCAGCAGACAGCAAGAATTAGTGGAGGGACCACGAGCTAACATGCTAATGCTAACGGACCCGACTGGTGGCGGTCCGAGACATAGATATAATAAACACTGTTTATTATATCTATGGTCCGAGACGCCTGCTGGGGCCGGGAGCTCGCATCCATGTGTGCCTGGCAGCCTCAGATGTTTGATGGACACCGATGTAACATGTTAAAACGCGGATAAACAGCTGGGCATAGTCTTCACTTTAGAATGGTTCACAAATACACTTAAGTAACTACTAGCAACTGCCTTAATTAATGATGCATTGCAGGATTAATAGATAGTGAACTCATTTTGTCTGATTTCCACAAGGGAAAAATAACTTGTGGCTATTTAGGATTTATGAAACATTAACAAAACCTTAATAAAGCATGAATAGTCTTCACTTTAGAATGGTTCACAAATACACTTAAGTAACTACCGTATTCTCCAGTGTATAATACGCACTTTTATTGCTCATTTGAATATCCTGCGTATTATACACCGAAGCGTATTATCTATGGATTTTTTCCCATATTTTTAGACCCATTTTTAGCTCTGATTCGCCGTTTTTCATTTTGGCCAAAAATGGTGTAGTACCAGTTTTGGCCGCTATGTACGCTAATGCGCCCTGTAGTCTGTTTACCTGCAGACTGTAGCTGGAGGCGTATCCTGTTATTCGTGTATTCTATAAAACCCATCACCCCCGCCAAATCACTGAGAGAGAGCAGGAGAAATCAACAACTACACATTCGAGAACAAAGAGAGAAAATGCCGCCAAAAAGAAATTCGTATACTGCAGAATTTAAGCTGCAGGTAGTTTTATTTTAATTAAATTCAGCTGTACATTACAAATTAAGTCATCTAGAGACTTCTTTTAATTTTGTTAGTTTAAATGTCATCAAATGAATAACCTTGTGTGTTACTTGTATAAGCATTATTGAATCCAATGTTTGATAGTCATCAAGACTGTTTAATTCAAACTGTTTAAATTCATGCTGAATAGCAAATGTTATTCCAAAATGTTATTCATGAAGGATTTCTCTTCTCAAACCTGCAGTGAAGATTCAGTGACACTGTTTATCTCATTTTAGTTTGAGCTCAGGACAATCTCCTCAGAAGAGACTTTTGTTTTTGTCCTAATTAATAATCAGATGAACAATATCTGTTTTTGCTATTATCATTAACATAGGTCCCATATGTGACGCTTTAATGACGTTGTTTTAACCAAACCAACAGGTTAACAGTGTTGTGTGTAGTGTTAAGATCAGTTTTTATCATAAAATGCTGACATCTGAAACTAACACTTTATCTTTCTGACAATTTGTAATGTTTGATTCAAATTAAAAGTAATAAAAGTATTACTGTCCCTTCAGGAATAACTCCCAAAAAGTTCATTACTGAGAGCGATCAGAGAAGTGTTTCTGAGGTCACGGTTGTATCACTATAGTTTCAATGGGTTTGGCGCCATCTAGTGGCCATAAAAAAGACTGTCACGGCAGCGCGTATTATACACCGAAGCGTATTATCTACGGGTTTTTCTGATTTATTTCCAAAAATTGGCCAAAGCGTATTATACACCGGAGCGTATTATACACCGGAGAATACGGTACTAGCAACTGCCTTAGTTAATGATGCATTGCAGGATTAATAGATAGTGAATTCATTTTGTCTGATTTCCACAAGGGAAAAATAACTTGTGGCTATTTAGGATTTATGAAACATTAACAAAGCCTTAATAAAGCATGAATAGTCTTCACTTTAGAATGGTTCACAAATACACTTAAGTAACTACTAGCAACTGCCTTAATTAATGATGCATTGCAGGATTAATAGATAGTGAATTCAAACATTATTTAACAATTAGTACGCATTTAATACATGTGGTGAAAGCACATTAATTTGTGCATTTACAAATATAGATAGCATAGTTAATTCATGAGTTATTAAGCATGAATAAACATTGAGTACGTAGGTTTTGGAACTCATTATTCTTTATGTATAAAGCGTTAACAAGTGTGTTAATTAATAGTGTATTAAGTGTGAATCATCCTTAATTAATGATGTTTTCATTGTTAATTAAATGTTTGTTAATGCTTAAATAAGGCTTAATAGTGTGTAGTTATTATAAAGTGTTACCAGTGTTTCTTGTACCAGAAGCTATGTTTCTGAACATGAATGTGCTAGAAAGAGGGGTTTTACATTTTATGGTTGTTGCAATAAACAAATCTACAAGCCTATATTAGACACGGGCATCTTTTTTTTTTCCATTCTTAATTTAATGAAAAGGGGAATCCTGTAATTTCAGAGCATAACACTTTCCGTGTTGTTCTCCAAATATACCCTACCTCTACTTGTAGCACATTTTACTGTAAGAAAAAAAGTTTCTCCCAAAAAAAAAATCCTGCCAAATAAGAGTTCAGCTGGACCAAGGCAGCTCAGCAGCTAAAGCACAAAGACAGCACCCAAGGGCTCTGTAATAGAAGCACTTTATCAGTGAGAGGCAGCGTCAAATAGAATTACAGTCTTAGTGTTGAGGGGACTGACAGTAAAACTCAGGCCTTAGGACCAAAGTTGTATTTTCAGGCTGATTACCGAGGCGATTTAGCCTTCACGCCTGATTCTCAGAGCGAAACAAGGCCAAACTGTCCGCAGTCTCACACAGCCATCATCAAACCTGCCTGTAACACACCTGTTACTCATCCGGCTCTGCTCACAAACTCTGGAAAGCCATTTACAAGAACAATCCACTGAATATGTCACAGTCAGCCTGGAGTCTGATCACCACGCTGTTATTTTTCTAAAGAAGGAACAAAAGACAACAACTGTAAACCACTGAATGTCTGAAGATGTGAGAGAGAAGAGAAAATGCCTGAAGATGTGAGAGAGAAGAGAAAACGGAGGGAAAGATAATACCTGTCTAAAGACACTAAAGCATTGTTCAAATCCAACAAAAGTAAAATATACAGTATATATACTTTTCTGTATGATTCACCAAATAAAAGTATATACTGTAATGCAGTAACCCTCCAGAAAATTTGAAGGCAACTAAATTCAAGCAGAAGACACCAGATCTAGTGTGCACCCAACTAAGTGGGTCTGGGAACATATTGCTACTAAAATTTAAATTTAAATTGTGAAATTTAATGCATTCTGTAACACAGCACAACATGTATTAGATTAAAACTGATTTATCTTATACAATAGTTCCTCACTTATCGCGGGATTACACTCCAGACACCCCAGCAGTAGGTAAAAAAAATCTGTGAAGTAGGGAAGTTTTATTTATTTTGTATTTATATATATTTTAAGGCTTTATAAACCCTTCCCACACTCTTGCAATGTTATTAACAATGTTCTAAATGCTTTAAAAGAGCACAGTGAAAGAGAGCAGACAGACTGATGCTACGGTTACTGAGCTAATCAGCACACCGGGGGTGGACTGGCCATCAGGAGAATCGGCTCAGGTCGGCTCGGTTTGCGCTTGATTATAAATAAACAATCCATGCCACTCGCTCTGGTATCCACCTCACTGAAGCTCCCACAGCAGTGATAGGGAAAGACAGACCCCACCCGCCACCTCCTTTCTCTTTCTGAGGCCATCAGCCACAGAAATAGAAAGGAGGGGGGCCCTCGGCAATCACTGAGTGGCCAGGCCACAAACAATGTGTACAATCTTACATTTAAAACCCGAGAAAGAGTGTCTACGAAAGTTGAACTGCGAAGTACTGAGGTAACCTGAAATAAAAGTGCAGGATCACATGTTCCCCACATCAATCTGAATCACTGACAAGGTGGTTTTGATGATAAAACCTAGGGTTGGACAATAATTTGATATATCTCGCAATATACTTTTACTCAATAACAGTGATATGAGTTTTAAGCACATTTTCGATATTTCGATTTGATTTTACAACGTTTCACTGAGGTATTTCTTTTTCTGTTGGGTTGAAGCAGCCGCTTCAGTTTCAACCTGAACAGAAAAAGCTGCGACACAACTATGTAAGTGCGTGGTGACGTAGATATTACGCAGAGCTCAAGTCCAGAAGGCGTTAGCGGTAGCAGGCTAGGCTAATCTCTAATGCACTATAAGTTTTCGCTTCAAAATGAGTGCCCATGACCATCAGAATGTGACTGAACAAGCTTTCACAAGCAAAGAGAAAGCAGATGTCAATCGATAAGAGAGGAAAGATGATTTCATGGTGTGGAAATGGTTCGGCTTTCTAAGATCCGATAAACTGTAGGTTTCAGTGTACTACAATATGTGCCAGACGGTTGTTCCAACTAGCGGTGGGAACACATCTAACTTGATTCATCTGAAGAGTTTCCACTCTATAGAATATGCTGAGAGTCAGAAAATGAAGCACAATAAAAGTTTGAGCCAACGTGTCCCTGAAAAATCACCCCCAGCTGTATGAAAAGAGAAACCCATGCAGCAAATGCACGTTTGCTCCATGGGTTAGGGTTATGATGCGGTTTAAAGTTAAAAACTATTAAAATTGACAAAGTTGAGAGTTTATTATTTATTTGACAGTGATTTCAAATTTATTTGAAGGCTAAATACAAATAAAAGGTGAACATTGTTTAAAATTAAGAAATAATTTGTGATAAAAGTTTTGGCCATATTGTCCAGCCTTAATAAAACCCCAAACGTATGAGTTTAAATGTCTTAAAACCAGTATATCAGATTCCCCATAGGAGAATAAAAAACTGCACTCATAAAATGTAAAAAAACTGATCTCATAAATTCATGACATGTAATTTAAATAGCTTTTCACAATGTTAAAAGTCATTTGGACTAAACCCTACAGCAACTGTCAAACTGATAAAAAGAGGCATTTTGCAATGAAAGCAGGCAGATGCAGTTGAAGCTTGGTAAATAACTTGCTACTTAGCTAATGTGGCTTGCAGCACTTCAGCCTTCTTGGCTGAGAAGTCACAGCTGAGTGCAACACTTCAGACCACAGTGAGACAACAACGGCATATTAAGCCATTAAAGATTCCTGTAATAAAAAGTGTTTCTTTCTTAGCAATTCAGCACATGTGCAAGCAAATGTTTATTTTTAGCAAAGAAACTAACAAATCTGTATATTTAAGAAAAGAAAAATCACATTTCATACATTGATACCGAAAATTAGATCATTATCAAGAACATTAGCCTTATGCAAATTGTATTTAAAATAAAATCAGGGCGTAGGCTTCAAATATCAAAACGTTTTTTTGAATTCTTAAAGACAGAAGTTGTTTCTTTTGGAAGTAGTAAGAGACATCAACTTGTGAACTATTTTCTTAAACCAACAAATCCTTATCAGATCTTAGATTTTTCTTTTTCAGCCTTTTTGATACTGTTGGGCATCATCAAAAAAAAATACTGCATACCGCACATGACAAGCCCATTGGCAAACTATTGTACCGCAATCTACAGTATAGTAATAATAATAATAATAATAATTTTATTTAAAAGCTGTAGTAGCTTGACCGATATATCAGTAGGGTTGATATTTTAGGCTGATACAGGCATTTGGGGACAAATTGTTATCTGTGATAATAAATGACCCATTATGCACCAATATAAACACTTCTAATGTTCACCCCTAAACTGCTGGGAACAAGCCGTATCCGTACATGCAGATAGTGTAATTGTACAATGTATCCAGCAGAGAGCGCATGGGGATTATTGAGCATGCGTCAGGGCATGGGGACTACTGTACTTTCAAGTCATGGCCATGGCCACACAACTCTCAGCGCAGCCAAAGCAGGAAACAACTAAATACTGTGGTGCATGTTATGTTTTGCTGAACAGAGAATGGTAAGTTTATTGTCACTGATCTCTAAAATAAAGAAAAAACAAGAAATTAACTTGAATCCTCTCAAGTTAGCATGCTAACATTTAGATAACCTCGCATAAGCTACTGCATTGTAAAACTTTATCCAAAAAGTTTTACAAGCCTTGTAAAACTTTCTGTATAAAGTTTTACAAAGCAGTAGCTTATAAGAGGTTATCCAAACAAACAGTATACAGGTGGTCCCCGACTTACGAGCGCCCTGACCTACGAGCGTTCGACTTTACGAGATTATCATAATTAATAAAAATATGGGAAAAAAATATATATATATTTTTTTGGGGGGGGGTTTAAATGTTCTTAATTTCATGTGTACAGCACTTTGTTGCAGCTGTGAATGTTTTAAATGGCTTTATAAATACGTAAAGTATCATTATTATCTTTTTTTTTTTAAATAATTTCGTGCTTTTTTGAACAACTTCCTGCGGGAACCAGGAACCGGAAATACCGCCTCCGCCATTTTACATTCATTAGTTCCAGTCTCGGCACTCGGCAGTCGGAGGACTGTTTCTCCCATAAGAGCATGCCTCATACGGATAAATTAACTGGAAACACTCCCTGAACTCTGTGAATGTCTCAGGACTGGAGCAGCAGCCGCGATCGCTCCGCCGAGCGCTCCCACAGCGCCGCGCGAGACCAGCAGCTCATGGTATGAGCTAAGGCTAACATGCTAAACCGGACCCCACCAGAGCTGTTGCTTCGACAGCCGGCTTTGTGCGATCAGAGGTCCCTGGAGCTCGCCTCGATGTCGGACTGGAAGCCGAAGACATCGGGGGACAACGAGCTAACTTGGAATAACAAAGCCGACAGCATTTTTGGAGATGCAGATAAACCGGACTGCCCGGAGCTGCGGATTCGGGGGGGCTAATGCTAACAGATGCAGCTGAAGGCGGCGCAAGCAGACGGCTTTCGGTAAGTTATTAAAACTTTTTCTGTATGAAGTTAGGATACTAACAGTCCTTTCTGTCTGGACTAGACAGTTGCACTGCACTTTGACTGCACATAGAGCGCGCGGAGGGGGGGCGAGAGACGACGTGTCTGTCGTGTGAAAACAAAAGGCGGAGAAAAGCACTGTTGTACAGAAAAAACTGTACAGGTATGTGTTTATAGATGAATGTGTGGTGTAATGTGCTAGCTAACTGCTTGTAAATAAAGTGTTGTGCATGTTTAAGGATCAGTATGTACGCTTGTTCAGTCTCATGTTGATAAACGGGTGTGCGCCGTAGCGCTAGCGTCTTTTTTCTATTTGCGAGCAAAGTTCCGGTTTTACGAGATAGCCACTGCGGGCCGTTCCGAGGTATGAATTTTCGGTTTACGAGCAACTCATAAGTACGGAACTCGCTCGTAAGTCGGGGACCACCCCATGTTAGTAACATTATCTTTGTTGTCCTCAATTCAATGCATTGTTTGTCTGAAATCTTTACTTCTATGCAAAGAAAAATAAACTCTGCTGCGGTCAGTACTAATTAGGCCTTCACCATACGTGGCTGACTGTTAAAACAACAAACAGGGAAGGGCAATTCTTTGTTTAATTTATATTTTTGTAACACACTTTTAAAACTTTATGGTGAATAGTGGATGATGTAAAATGGGAACAATTGTTATAACGACTGTTTCAATAATTCAAGTGTTAAAACAGTTATAAAAGTAGCTGTTTACTTAGATCCTTTACAGCCGATTTATCTGTTATTGGCATTAATATCCCCTGTGCAATATCAGTATTGATGATAGCCAAAATTCCCATATCAGCCGTGCTCTAATCTATAGCAATGATCCGGACAAAAAAATGACCTTGTAAAGACCGTCTAGGGATGATGCATATTGTGTATAAACAGTTTTATTAAATTATCTTGAGCGTAGGCCTGTCACGATAACAAATTTTGCTGGGCGATTAATTGTCTCAGAAATTATCGTGATAAACCATAATATTGTTTGAAATTTTACAATAATTAGTAATTATTGTTAAACAAAGTTTTTTGCCCCGAGGTTGGCCTGTTAGCTTAGCTCGTAGCTTAGCTTCTTAGCTTAGCAGCATTTAATGATCCAAAACAGCGGATTTGGATGTTGTCAGTCCATAGAATGGGCGTTAACTGTTATCGCCCCCATTCGTATGGGTGAATAGGTGACAATCTACCTACTAGCATGTTGAACATAACGTTATCAGCGTTGTTATCGCAGTGAGTAGGAAGCGTGTTTCAGACAACCCGGAAGTGTAGCGTTTTTATGTTTTTCAGCTTATGTAAGTGTTTTCCTCAACCTAACCTTAAACCTGACCCAGAGGACCAACCCTAAACTTAACCCCAGCTCACCCTTGTGCCTAAACCTAATTAAGACCCTAAACCTAACCCAAGACCCTTTACTCTAAACCTAACCACGTAGCTAAAGACGGAGCCTGCTGTCATCGATTGTAACGGTGATAACGTACCTTTAAACCTCCTAGAAGGTACAGGAGGGGCAATCTGACTGCTACAAATGGGGATGATAATGGGCAATCTGACCACTACATATGGTTGATAACATCCGAAGTGGGTGTCCAAAAACACAATTTTGGACAGTTAAAACAAATTTTAAAGAGAAAAGAGACAGGGAGGGGTCAGTGAAGTGCACCGGAATTGAGATTGTTCTCATCCAGTGTCTTCAGTAGAAACAGAAAGACACGAAGTAACGATAAAACCGATAAATGAAAATGAGGTAAATAATTTTAATTTGTCATGCAATTAATTGATTTATTGTTTATTGCGACAGGCCTACTTGAGCAGATCAGAAGTTTTGGAATGGATAAGAAACAGTTTATGGACGTTTGGATGGAGATTGTACCATCATATGTCCTTCATAGGCTTTCAACGTGCCTAAAATTAAAAAAAGAAGCAATGTTAAGTGAAAAACAAGAGATTGGCCAATTAAAAAGCCAACCAATTTACCTTGGTCAATTATAGCCACTTTAAAAAAATTGCTTTCAGTCACGCTTGTACAAACTTAACATTAAATAACAAAATGAAGACGCTGCAGCTGCTTCAACCTGCTTGGTGTAGCCAAGAATGGATGGGTTTGTGTTTTTTTAAGAGAATGTCTTTTCACATTTTATTTTTAAATGTAGAGGTATTTCTATCCACAATATTCCTACGCCCCATGATGCCTTGCGCGAATTATGGGAACGACTTCCGCCTGAAGTGAGAGCAGCAGTTAAAGCCCAGTCTACTGGCTGTATTTTTCACTTTTGTTTTTTTGTTTTGTTTATTTCTAATTAATTGCAACGGTTACTTCGTGTTGGGTTAGTGGGTGTTGCTGTCGGGTAGACGTTTGTTCAAAGCGCAGTTTTCACTTCATCCCAAAAATAAGTAAACGTGAAGGATTTATCTCCATCGGACGAGCTGACAGCTGCCCCTCCTCTGCTCGGATCTGCTCTCGAAGACGTCGTGTTCAGATCACGTTTTCTCCGGTAAACAAAATATTCTACATAAATCATTTTGTGAAACAATTTCAGAACAATGTGAGAGTATAATTTTCTCTGTGTTGGAGCTGTTGTTGTTTTTTTCTTCATGATTTAGCACCGTCTACTAGCTGTGGTTAGCTTAGCATGTAGCGTTAGCATCTGTTAAAGTATTTACTAAACAAATCTGTGGATAAATAATATAACTACATGTGTGTGTAATACATTTACATATGCTGTGTGTATGTGTATACTGTATGCACACTATATATACAGTATATACATACATACTGCACATACATACTGTACTGTAGTACTGTTTTGATTGTAGGTCCCTGTTACTCTCATGTGAATAAAGCAGTGGGATGCTGTTTGTACAGAAAATATTCCATAACACAAGCTCATCTTTTGGTTATTACTACATTTGTTCTATTGAAATATTTATATTTTCAGGAAGGCCTGCACACAAGTCACAGACTGGTCTCCCACGCTGAAGTTGACAGACACACTTACTCTGAGACGCAGGAGCAGAAGAACAAGTAATGACACAAGCACCTGGCACAATAATTCAAAAATATTAAAGTAAATCTAAGATAAAATTACTGAAATCAATATAAAATTGAACATTACAGTATATCTTTGTGAATGAGTAAAAAATGTAGGAGCAACTGTATTTATTCTTTCTACTTTGAGTAGCAAACTTGGTCTTATTTTAGACTTTGTGATGCAAACATGACAGTTTTATTCTTTTTTTAAGGTACAGACGAGTGAAGGGCCAAGTTCCATCGTCTTGGATTCCGGAGGGGTTTGCTGCTTGCTCCAGTCGTCCAGTGGTCGTCCAGTGGTCGTCCAGTGGTCGTCCAGTGGTCGTCCAGTGGTCCCACATGATTAGGAATCTGTTCCAGTTTGTTTAAAATCAGAAACTGCCCATCATTTCTTGTTGAAGAGTGTATTTGACCTGGTATTTATTCTGGTATTTATTCTGCAGCCAATCATTTTCATTAAAAGACATCAAATCACCCACAGTTCTCATATTGTATTCAGTTTCAAATGTTTTTAGTTTATTCATTCATTCATTCATTCAACCTTTATTTCTACAGGCTTGCCTCGTTGAGCCACGGGGACTCATTTACAAGAGGGACCTGTCTCACTCACACCCAGAGTCAATTTAGAGTTAACAATCAGCCTAAAATTTATAATTATAGCTTTTATTCTTATCAATCTCCTCCTGGAGGAGGAACCACAGCAACATGCATGTTTTTAAGTTTTGTACTTGTCAATAAAAAACTAAACTGGTAAGTTGCCAAAAAAACAATCACATCTAGTGTTTTTATTTGCAGTAGAACTTCTCATTAGACATTAAACAATGTATCTTATTGAAATAAAGAAGGTGAAACACAGCAACACCAAATGCACTTCAAACGCAGATTTATTTATAGAAATTATATTTTCACTCATTTGTTGCTGTGGTACATAACTGCACACAAACTTCTGGACCAACTGGAGCGTCATCCATCTCCTGGACCAACTGGAGCTTCATCCATCTCCTGGACCAACTGGAGCTTCATCCATCCCTGGACCAACTGGAGTGTCATCCATCCCTGGACCAACTGGAGCGTCATCCATCCATCCCTGGAACTCACCTTATGCAGAAATATAACAGAAAGGAGGAAAAGAAAAGTACAGTATACAAACATTAGGGTTCATTTATGAACACACACAAACACACCTAGATTATATATAAAAGAAACCCACGCACACACACACACACACACACCTATATTATATATATATATAAATAAACACAACAGACACCTATATTATATATACAGTATAAATAAATATACACAGACAGCATACATACAGTATATAGGTGCGTGTGTTTATTTGCCAGTTATGCACGAAAATATTAGTATCATTTAATCACTGACTACATAAAATCATTAAACTAAAAGCTGTCTCTTAAATCATACCTGGTGTTCTCGTTCCTCTGGAGGATACAGAGTCTTTTTTCAGGTGGTTTCTCGTAGCCCAGCCACAAAGAAGGATGCAGGTTTTTGTTTTCGGAGCATGTTCAACACACACTAGTTGCAGCCACAAATTCAGCTTCGTCTGATTATTCTTACAGCCACGAACAGCGCAACAGGTACCAGAGCTCCACAAGACATCTTCATGACAATTTTAGCTCAAAATAACAGAAAACAGAACTTTAACAGAACTTCTACGATGCGCACAGATAAACAAGTAAACAACGAGGAGCCAATGCAGAAATTCTACTTCCGGGGTCAAAACGGAAGTAAGTCCCATAATCGCAAATACAGTGCCACCTTCAGGAATATTGTGGATAGTTTGTTAAATAAACATATTTAAATTAAGCAGTTACCATTTTAATATTTGTTGTTTAAAAAATACGAACTAGCTAAATTTTTACAAATTGCCAGATAAAAATCAGTATCAGCCAAAATAAAATCTTGTCCTGAACAACCTTAGACAGAGACCTTTAAATACTTCAAAATCAAAATCAATTGGAAACCCTCCTCACAGCAAACAAACCATTACAAATGAATGAATTAACTTTATTTAAAAAGGGACAATGTACAACTCAAACAATGTCACTATTTGATGCACTGTACCAGATTATAGCAAAAGCTACTTTGCATCCACAGTCCCTTTTATCCTTATCCTTGAACTTTATGTTCGTTTCATTTATATCACTACATATCTTTATCTTGAGTGTAAATTGACATAGATGGTAGAATACATGCAAAATATAAATATTGAATGCAAAGTTAAGAGTCATCCCAAATCATTTCAATTTGAATTACATTTCTTTCAGCTTCTCAAAGGTTTCCAGTTCAGCCAATCAATAGAAGGGAAATGAACATTAGAAGAAAGATGCTTCTCAGACAACGGGTTATTATTCGGCTGTGATGGTGACAAACTCCAATTTGTAGACTTTTCAGCGGTCTGTCTTGGCTACATCAACACACTCGCACAAACACAGGATTAGAACAAAAGACAAGCCCCGCGGCACAGATTTGCACAGCGACCATAATGGCTGATGACATGCTGCAGTTTGGAGGCTTTCAAAATGACGTGGCTAATCTTCCTGCGCTGGAATAACATCATTTTCTCCGCTTTCTCCTCCTCACCGCCCACCCACCGGGGATTCGCAGGTTATTGTGTGCAAACGCACCCCAAGGTGAACGCGAACAATGAACGGGCAGCGGTGAGCTGGCTGCTACCACTGCCCTGCGGATAGATTTCCATGAGGCATGTGCTCAATCAGAATGGGGCCGAGACATTTTAGAATGAACCATCTTCACCGAACAGCAGCGAACAGTCTAGACTGAAGGGGAGATAAAGAGGGGGCACGGGTGGGGGGGCTGATTCAAATATTGTGTTTTTTGGTGTCAATCCTGGTTTATGGCGTATTTAACAGAGACGCTTCTGTTCCTTGACCTCAAACTGACAAAGGTTTAGAAAAACAAACCGCGAGGCTAAATAAAACCAGTAATTATGAAAAGCTTCAAATTTAGTCAAAAGCTCTTTTGTTTCACACCCAGATTAAACCTGTTCAGAGATTACACAAAACGCGTTCACACAAAAACTGAACAAAAACCACCCTGGACTTAAATTTATGATCTGTTAAAAAACAACAACAAAAACAACAACACCACAACAGAAAATACACTACTACTACTAACTACTACTACTACTACTACTACTACTACAACTACAACTACAACTACAACTACAACTACAACTACTACTACAACTACTACTACTACTACAACTACAACAGAAAATACAGCATGAATGAATAAAAACTGGAAAATAACGAAAAACACCAAAAAGGTAAATACAATAAAATGTTGTTTACCAATAAAATATAAAAAGCGGTTTAAAAAAAAAAAGGGTGGGTGGGTGGTGCAGAAGCAAGAGAAGGTGATCGGAAGGTTATCGGTTCAACTCCCCGGACTGACGACATCAAAAGGTGGGTGGTAAAGGTGAAACACCCACACCTGTCTCCACCCTGAGCCCTTGAGCAAGGCTCTTAACCTCCACCAGCTGCTCCCCCATTACCCTAGATAAGGGGTCTGCAACCTTTACGATCAAAAGAGCCATTTCTGCCCATTTGTTCACTAAATTAAACGTGTCCAGAGCCACAATACTTGCTACAACTGGGATTCTCAACTGGTGGCCCACAGACCACTTTAAGTTTGTTGGAGGACGTTTTCTGGTCAGCAGGGGTGATTTTATAAAACTAAAAATATCTAATGATTTTTAACATTTATTGATATTTTAACATTTTAAGATAAAATAAAAGGAGAGATTCTTGTAAAGAAGGGAAAATTAATATACTGTACATTGCCCAGTTTCTAAAAACTACAACGATAAACTATGCAGGTGATTTTTTTTTTCCTGTAGAAAATAGAAGTACCAGTATCCTACTTAAAATAAATAAACAGTAAAGTAAACGTGAGAATGTTTTACTCCTTGTAATGTAGGAAAACGTCTCAAATTAGTCCTTTTAGTTGTTGTAACAACCAATAAAATTCAGTTTTATGTCAGTTTGGGTCGAAGCTTGAAAGAGCCGCTGCAAAGGGACCAAAGAGCCGCATGTGGCTCCAGAGCCTCAGGTTGCAGACCCCTGCCCTAGATGGCAGCTCTCTGCTCCACACAGAGGGCTGTGGTAGCGTCAGGAAGGCCATCTGGCATAAAAACAATGCCAAGTCTTCATGTGACTTACTTTGCTGTGGCGACCCCTGAAGAGGGGAGCAGCCGAAAAAAGAAAGAAAATATGTATAGCTCTTAAAACCATTTTTGCATGAACAGATTTATCATTGATTCTTTAAAGTGGCTCGTAAATCCTTTCGTACTGGTCAAAAACATAAAAACTTCTAGTAACTCCTGACAATAAGCACTGAGGCAGTGCAAGATGAATAAACTCTGAAGGAAGTTAAAGTGTTGGTTTTGATCACAGCACAACATTTAAATAGCTTTTTTTTATGAGGGGGCTGCACTCAGGGCTGCAAGACTGGGCACAGCCAACTTATTCTTTGTATAGACAGAAATTAAACGTAGTATTAAAAAAATGAAATCTTAAATACAAAGTTTTCTGCATTGCCCGTCTGTAAAAAGGGTTGCATCATTGAACTATGATCAACTGATAAATACTAAACATTCATTATCTCTAAATGTTTTACTATAGGAACTATGATTCTTTAAGTCCTGTAGACTCAATCAAATGTGATTCCATTATGGGTTTAAAGCTGGCGTTACCTGTGAGGTTGTAAAGACCACTCAACAAAAAGAGTTTAAAACAACTGGACTTGTGCAATTAATTAAAAAAATAATAATCATATACACTACAGAGGGAGGGGATTATTATTTATTTATGATGCACTGTGAACTCTGAATCAATGTGAAAATGCCCAGAAATGGTAACAATTTCATGTTGAGGAATGCTTACCGTAAGTTCAGGAGACAATGATTGCAAATATTTTGGTTTTTGAATGAAATCAAAGGGACAATAGCACACTTTATGCAAGTCATGTGCATGTTTCCAAATGGAGGACTGAGAAGGAAAACTAGTAGCAGCTGCTGCTGCCAGCCAGACGACCATCAGGCAAGTGACATCAAAGATTCCACCTAACTCAGAAAAGGTGAAAAAAATTTCAAAAGTCAGCTGCAGCTTTTTTTTTTTTTACAGAAGACTGCATCTGAATTCATTCAACTTTTATTTAGGCAGGTTAATCCCATTGAGCCTTGAGGACTCATCTACAAGAGAGACCTGTCTACAAACAAAGAAATGATAACAGCAACAGGAGACTTTCCTTTGACAATCAACAATAGACAGGCATACAGACTTTTTTTTTAACAAGTTAAAACAAAGATGTCAAAGTAGCAAAACAGACAGATTATAAGGCAAATGTAGAAAACTAAAAACAGGAACATCTCTGCATTGGTTTTTGCCAGGATTCCAACAGATTCTTAAAACCATTTAGAGAAGTCAAGGTCGAGAGCTTCAGATCTTTTTGTAAGATATTCCATGAAGCAGGAGCGGAGTAGGAGAAGGCCCTTTTTCCAAGTTCAGTCCTCACTGATGGAACACTGCAGGTAATCATGTCCTGAGAGCGCACGCTGTAGCTGCACTCACGCAGAGACATGTAGGAGGAGATGTATGAGGGCAGCAGACCAAGAAGTGATTTAAAGATGAAAATGTACCAGTGGAAGAGTCTGCGTGAGGTTAATGATGTCCAGTTAACCAGTGAATACAGGGTGCAGTGGTGGGTACGATAATCACAGCCAGTTATGAATCTTAGTGCACCATGATAGACCACATCCAACATCCGCAGGGTGCTTGTAGGAGCATTCATGTAGAGAATGTCACCGTAATCAATGGAGGGAAGGAAAGTCACAGATACAAGGAGTTTCCTAGCATTCAGAGTAAGACATGATCTGTTTCTGAAAAAGAAACCCAGTTTAACTTTCAGTTTCTTTACTAGGCTTTCCACGTGGGGTATAAAAGAGAGATGTGAGTCGACCAGGATACCCAAATATTTATATGAGTCAACAAACGCAATAGGGACACCATTTGAGGATACAATCAGAGGAAGAACTGCTGGGACAGACTTCCTGTTTGAAAAAAGCATACCGGTAGGTAAGGGATTCAGCCATGATGATCACATCCACAGTCCAGGATCAAAAACAATGTAGTGAAAGTGAGTCAGGTAACAAACATAATGCATGGATATCTGATGCCACAGAACCTGTTGTCAACATTTGACTGATTCATAATCTTGTTTGAATGCAAAATATTTTGTCTCTTTCATCTCTGAGACAGTCTATGCTCTGGATTTTTTTTGACGTGTGTCAAAAAGATGCATTGATAATCGTTTTTAATAGCATTGCAGGCGACTGAATCATAACCAAGAGAAACTGCATTTCCTGTGAAAATGCAATGAGAACGCTTATTGCAGAAGAACTTGCTGAAAAGCAGCTGGAATGAGCTAAACATTTCTGGAATGATGCTGCCTAATTTAGCAGAACAAAGCAGAACAAAAACATATTTGCTAATTTAGGTTTAAATGGGAAGAATTGTGCACAAAAATGAGAAAATTTGCTAAAAAAAAAAGGCTGAAATTGGCAAAGTGTTGCTGAAAAGAAGTTGAAAGGCAGAAAGAAGCTTAAACTACCAGAAGGAGGTGGGAAGAGCTGAAATTAGTTTTTAAAATGTGGAATTACCTGAAAACACTAAAAACAGCATCAAAAGAGCTAAATACAGTAGTAGCTGAAAAAGCAGAACAATTTTAACTAGCTGAACAAGGCTGAAAGGAGCACAACAAGCTAAAATTAGCATAAATAGATTAGGTTGAAAATATCAGAAATCACCAATTAAAATATGAATTTATCTGAAAACATCTGAAACTAGTTAAATTATGAAACAAAATAGCTGAAAAGGTGGAACAAGCTTAAATTAGCAGAAAAATGCAGAAATACCACATGTTTGCCCAACCAGGCTGAAAGAAGCAGAAAATATCTGAAATAAGCTGAAAAGAGCAAAAATAGCTGAAAAGTAGCTAAAAAAGCTGAAAGAAGCTTAAATAACGAGAAGTGGAGAAAGCATGCTCATACAGCGCTGCAGTTAAATTAAATAGACCCACAAATTAAATAGACCCACACAACTTTAAGTGCAGAAAATGTGGAATTAGCTGAAAAAGCTAAAATTTGCAAAAAATCGGTGGAAAAAGCTGAAATTTGCAGAAATAACCTGAAAGGAGCAAAACAAGCTGAAATTAGCAGAAAGAAGTTAGAAGTAGCACACAAATGTTGTAGTTAGCATGAACAAATCTGAAAGGAGCAAAAAACAGCTGGGGGAAAAAAAACAGCTGAAAGTAGCTGAAAAATTGTTTAAATTTGCACAAGGAAGTTAAAGAAGCTGAACCAGAACAGAATGTGAAAGGAGCAGTCAAAGGTTGTAAACACATCTAAAAATTTGATGAAAAATGATCTCGATTCATTTTCTACGAGGAAAATAAATGGCAAAAAAGGCTAAATTTTCATTTCAAAAAGCTAAAGTTGCACCAATAAAAAGTCACAGCAGGATTGTCCTGAAAGAGCTGAACATTGTGTGATTTGTTGAAATAGCATGAAAACGGTGGGATGATAATCATGCCAAAAAACCTACTGAAGAAAAATGGATCACAATAGTGTGAGTGCTTCATAAACATTCACACTATTATAAAAATCCCCACCCTGCTACTTTTATTGTCAAATTTAAATGTTACCAAAACTAAAGCTCAGTTCTCTATAAACTTCTGACACACCGTTTAAAATTACCTTAACAGTGAAGAAAGCTAGAATTTAAAAAGAAAATCCACAGAAATCCAAGTGCCAAGTATACAAATACTGTATATTTTTTTTAAAGTAAAAATCATGTGCAACAAGTCACCAGACCTTTTTCTAACCTTTTATTTTTTATGAGATTGCTTCGTCTTGTGTTTTAACCTCACATTCAGCCAGCCGAGTTCGGCTAAGCTCATAAACATTTATGTCCTGCTTTTAAATCAGATAACGCCGACAGTCATTTTCCTTGTAAAATAGTGGTAAATGTGTGTTTAACCTCCATTACATCCTATCTCTTCCCGCGTATAATAACTTGTTTAAATTCATAGCCAGATCAGACTCCGGTGTGCAAGCTGACTCAGTCCTCAGCAGCTCCACTGTGGAGCGGACGCCAAAAAGCATCAATGTTGGCATTAATAATTCAATATCCGGCTCATAATTGACGATTAATAGGCGGAACGGCGTCTTTCCTGAACTGATTGCCTTGTTTGGCTTTTTTTTTATTTGAGAACAGTATTAAAGAACGCAAACCGGCAGAGAAATGACCTTCAGAGCAGCTGCTCCCGATTTGACTGTTCAAATCTACCAGCCTGCATGCGAGCTGGGTAACGAGAGGCCAAAAGATGTCAATAATGGGCAATTTAGATTGTTTACGCTAAAAATCTTGCTCTTAAATTGTCAATCAGTGTGTGACTAAGAGTCCTCCAAGAGTCACAGCTGATGAGCTTTTGCATAAATAAATCATTTTCGTTGTTACTCTGTGTATTCTGAGGGGTTTGCATTTATCTCCTCTGTGCACATCAAGAGAAAACCAACAAATGCAGCTTTTATTAGCAAATAAAAACTAAAACCCGGCATAAAATCGATGCCTTCAGGCGATGCACTTCCTGTGCGTTTGATTTTCAAGCTGTTCAAAAGCATTTTGTTTTGTTCTGTCCAAACAGTTGTTGTAAAATGTTATAAATCTGATCACAGTTTGCATGGCTTATCTCGATTTCCCTTATTTTTGCTTAAAAAAAATACTCCTGTCCTACTGAGTGATCGCTGCAGAGCCACCGTCTTCAATTTACACGTTTGAAAAAGTGGGAAAACAAGAGAAATGTGACATATGTGCCTTTTATCTCCTGTTGAGGATTATTTTTTCTAAGATTAGCAGCTTAACGAGTTAATTTGGATAACGGAGGCTAAACACTAACCACTGAGTAGACCGAAAGTACAAAATAACATCATCGAAGCAAAGGGTAAGTGGAAGATGGAGTCCTGAAAGGTGTTCCCTTTAGTTTTAACAGGGCAAAAGTACAAACTTGATCTCAGACCAAACGAACACACCCACAACTAGAACTGGAATCTAAAGGTGCCGCCTTTAAAACATCTGTATTACACGTGAAATACACCAACAAAAACTTATGTGTCCATTTATTATCAATCAATCAATCACCTTTATTTTACCAGGTAGATCCCGTTGATATCAAGATCTCTTTTACAAGGGTGACCTGGTCAAGTGGTCAGCAGCACACGTCACATGGTAATTGACGATAAGCATTAGCATTTACCAAAAA
>JBBPBX010026215.1:26925-38282 GCA_038048925.1 Garcialebias charrua | reverse complement strand
AATCTGTATCTGTTGATCAAAACCAACAAGAATTACAACTCATAGTGCCACTATTCAAAAACGAAACTAAAAAACGGCATTACCCAGAATGCTTTGCGGTATATTAGTGTTCAATTATAGATTAAATCTGTATCTGTTGATCAAATTCAACAAGAATTATAACTCATATAGTGCCACAATCAAAAATAAAACTAAAATCTGGGGAGTAGACTGTGATCATTTCCCATAATCTAATCTTTAGCAGTATTTTAGACTAGTGTTCCTTGCACCATGAGTCAGAAGGACGTCTGTGGAAGAGACCTGTCTCTTGTATGCCATTAATTTGTGAGTTACTGTAGTGAGGCTCAGAGTGTCTTCTTTGGGTTTATCTCACACAATGTTAAGACAGAAGTCACAGAGTGTGGTGCAAAGCACTTCCTCTCTGACATCTAGAAAGTATCGGAAATATCGGCAGGTTGGAACCGATACCAGATACTGAAACAATGCTGGTATCGGATACCGATATCGATACTGGATCGGATCGGCCCCATCCCTAATATAAACAAAAGATGAGATGAAATCATGAAAAACAACAGTCATGTGTTTAATACAGAAGTGGGTTGAGCCTAACCAGGGGTTGCTAGGTGAGGGGCTGGACTCATGTTGGGGTGGGTGGTGGCTGATTGGCTGCAGCTTGTGACGTCACAAACCGCAGGAAGTGAGAAACGAACCGTTTTATCACAGACAAATAAATCTACTTAGAGTAAATAAACCACTGGGTGCATTTCTTTGGCCTTAGGACTGTTTTTTTATGAAGTACATACCCAAAGGTGAGTAAAAAAAACATTAAAAAGTGAATTTTGCATGTGTGGTCCCCTTTAACAAAGTCTGAAAAAAAATGATCAAACGAGGCAAAACACTTTAACAAATTCTGAAACACTTTAACAAATTCTGAAACACTTTAACAAAGTCCTGAAACAAATTAACAAAGTCTGAAACAAATTAACAAAGTCTGAAACAAATTAACAAAGTCTGAAACAAATTAACCAATGAGGCAAAACACTTTAACAAAGTCCTGAAACAAATTAACAAATTCTGAAACAAATTAACAAACGAGGCAAAACACTTTAACAATGTCTGAACAAATTAACAAATTCTGAAACAAATTAACAAACGAGGCAAAACACTTTAACAAAGTCCTGAAACACTTTAACAAACTCTGAAACACATTAACAAATTCCAAAACACTTTAACAAACGAGAGAATCACACGGAAAGGGAATGTCTTAACTCCGAGGCTGACCCGGAAGTGATGACCCGGAAGTGATGACGGAAGCTGTCATTTCGACCCAAGATGGACAACAGTCGAGTCGTGTTTTGCCCGTTCTGTGGGACACCTATAAGTATATTAACGCAGTTTATTTTTCGTGTGGTCGATCCTTGGAGTTTTTAAATGGCACAGAGCAGATGGATGCAGGAGGGGACATCTAAACAACCGGACAATGCTAAACAAAGTACCGTAAGTGCAGTGTAATGTTAGCATTTTTAATTAGCCTGTGAATAAAAATTATTAGCGCTATTGGTTACCTCATTTTGATTTTTGAGACCGATCTTTTTTAATTTCAGCAGAACAACCTGGCCTATCATATACATTTTTCAAAGAGTACCGAAGCTCCAAGTCCAAAGAGCGTCAGGATTTTAACTACGGTCCGAGAGGAAAACACGTGCAGGTAAGAAGCTGTACAGGTAACACAGTACTGACCTGACTCGCTGACTGTGAAACTGTAGTGGCACAAATTAGACCATAGAGAAACACATACCGTATGTGTGTATCGTGTTTATTTTTTTTTACCTCTTATACGTTAAATTGCTCTTATCTTTGTCATAGATAAACATTGGATTGATGGTGCCAAGTGGGACTGGTTTAAAACCTCTAAGAGGGGAAATGGTCCAGTTATTTGTAGACCCAGAGGTAGGAGCACCTGAGATACTGCAACAAGGTGTCCAGAAAATGAGAAGGTTTAACAAGGACATACAAGAAGGACCGTACATCCTGTTGTATCCAGACTGCTCAGAGGTAGTCACTGTGCCTGGATCAGAAAGACCATTCAAACTGGCTGATTATAAAAGGGAACCAGGAAGGCAATATTCCAGAATTACATTGTTTATTTGCCGTAAAACACATTTTAAATGAGGTGAGTGGATGTAAACATTAAATAAAATATTTTAACTTGTTTCAATCTACTGAAAGATGCATCCACAGTATCTATATGATCAGTTGTTTATTTTTACAGAAGTGGATGATATCTCAATCCTATCCTGAAATTGTCATCACATCAAGGAGCATGGCTGAGTTCAATCAAGCAGACACAGCGGTATATCAAACATTCACAAAACATACATTTTTTATTTTGGGGGGTGGAGGGGGGGTGGACTACTGCACTTGTAATTTACTTTTTGTGTTGAATTTTGTTCAGTATTTTGTTCAGACAGTTTCAGTTGAAATAACAGAAGGATTTTTTTATATGTTTGAGACAAGAAAGTTCATATATGTTTGAGACTTAATAATACCTTACTAACTAAAGTAACTTGAACAAAATTAACCCTTGTTGTTTATTTTAGTTTGTGACTTATCAAATATGAAACCAAAACAGTTTGCCAGGGCTAAATGTTTTTAGTTTATTTTAGAGAGAGAGAGAAAAAGATCATCATTCCGCTGCAGACGAGGGAGGGATGGGGGCAACGTGAATAAGTGCCTGTGCAGATTACTTCTACTAGCATATTTAGCTAGTTTATTTCAGCACATTACGGTGAAGCAATGAACAAGCTGAAAACAAGCTGAAAAGCTCTGAGGTTTAGTATCTACACAGTACTTACGTTGGGCACGTTTTATTAAAAGAGGTGGAACACAATCTTATTTATCTTAAATTAGCACAGACAGATACCCTGATGCATGCTCAATAATCCAGGTAGAAATTTAAAAAAAGCTAAGTGTGGTCCTCTGGACATTCAAAAAACAAAACAAAGCAACAACAAAAAACAACAACTGTACAAACGTTTCTACAGTTTTTTTTTTTTAATGTCCAGAGGACCAGACTTAGCTTTTTTAGATAGCACAGACAGAGCTCAGCCAAAGCCTTAAAGTACTCCATCACCGAGCCTGGCTGTTAGTTTAAACATCAGGTGTAATACAAGACAGGTCATGCAGCCACACTGCTGCAATACTGTGGAATAAATGCTGATACTAATTGTTTTATTTTTATTAGTTACTTTAATTGCGTTTTGCAATGATAGGATGCACCTACTGTTTTTAGTTTGTAATGAGCCTGGATGGAATTTTGGACTCTGTGCAGCTCCTAGAGATTAAATGTCCTCTAAATAGCTCCATGTCATTTGCACAGTTTCGTGTTGGCCAAATTGTAACATCAGATGCTTAGAAGATGAGACGTACCGGTACCTCATTCTAACCAATGGGCAAAGTGGATTCTACGTCCAGGTGAGTAAATGTTGCAATTTTCAGTATATGTACTTATGTGACAGGTATTTGTAAACCTTCATTAAAATATTGTACATTTATTCTTCCAGGTTCAGCTGACAGTGACGTGCCTGGAGCTGCAGAGCTGCACGCTGGTTATCTGGACACCAACAGAACACCTGGAGTTGGACTTTTTTTTTTTACAAAGTCTTTACAGATACACAGAATAACTTTACTCCATAACTTTTATTTTTCAAACATGCTTCCAACATTGATAGATGAATGTTTTTGCAAATAAGATTCAGCTCTGCCACAATTACCTTGATCTATTTAAAATGCAGTAAGCACATAAATATTCATACACAACACATCAAGAGCACTGTATGAAGCTTTGGAGAAAATACCAGTCTTAATTGTTGTTTACATTAGTTTTTAGTTTTATTTAAAAAATTAAACTCCAAGGCATAATATCACCTTCACATCCATCCATCCATCCATCCATCCATCCATCCATCCATCCATCCATCCATCCATCCATCCATCATCTTCCTCCTGGTTTTACATCATGTCACAGGGGCAGCAGCTTGAGCAGGGAGTGTCCAGACCTCTCTTTCCAGAGCAACTTCTTCCATCTCTTCTGGGAGGACTCTTATGGCCTTCACAGACCACTCCAGCATGTCCTGGGTCTTCCCTGGGATCTCCTCCCAGTCTACATTATAACAATTCATGTTGCAGCTATAAAAAAAAGTTTGCAGTTTACAGGTTTATACCGTAGGCTATTCAGTTGTACCTCGTTTGTCTTCACAAAACAATGAAAGTGATGTGAAAGCTTGTTAAAGTGTAGTAACAAATTGCTTTTCAGTTTTCACTGTTTGACATTGTGATGTTTTCAACAACTGTGCTACATCATCCATTACAAAGCTCTGTTTTAGTTTTGTCAAAGTCATTGCAACTTCATCTACAACAGGCAGACAATGAAACAGGAGCAAAGTGTTGTAAGCAGGAAACAACTTACACATTTGATGGAGGACATTTTTGAATAGTTGTGTTCTTCCATCCTTGGATCTGACCACTGACATCAGGCATCACAGGACGACGTTGATGTTGAGCACAGCTACTCTAATGGAACTGTTACCATTGGTGTATATAGTTTTAACAGCTTGCCATAAAAAATGACCAATTCCAAAATTGCTCTATTGACTGAAGTACTAAATTATGGTGTGTGGTGTTGAATGCTTTATAAACATCCTGGAAGAAGATACAACTTTCATCATAAATGTAGCTTCATGTACTGTACAAGCATTAGTGTTATGATTCTGGTGCCTCCACACGTCTATTAAAATTTTGCATGAAGAGGTTCACGTTTAAATTAACTGCAGTACAGCTGTATACTGTAATTTATTACTTGCTATGCATTAGACATGTAACTCTGTGCTGTTTTTGTTTCCTTCCAACTCACAGATACAGTGTGACTTTTGTCCAAGATGGACTCACTCATAATGTGCCACCCACAAGGCTGAAATTTTCAAGTGTCACAAGTGTTCTTTAAATTAAGAATATAATCAGTCACGTGCTGGTGGGAGTGGTGGCGCAGAGGTTAAGAAGGTGAGCTTGTGATCGGAAGGTCGCCGGTTCAAGCCCCGGTACCGACAACATCAAAGATGTGGGTGGGATAAGTGAAAGCGGTCACACTTGTCTCCACCCTCATCTGCCCCACTCTGGGCCCTTGAGCAAGGCCCTTAACCCACACCATCTGCTCCCCCGGGAACCCTAGATATCAGCTCTCTGCTCCACACAGAGGGCTGTGGTTGCTCGGTGTCTGTGGTTGTGTCAGGAAGAGCATCCGGCGTAAAAACAACTGCCAAATCTTCGTGCGACCAGTTCGCCATGGCGACCCCTAACGCAGGGAATAAAGCCGAAAGAAAAATAATAATAATAATCAGTCACGTGCTGATTGTGGGCATGCATGTGGGCCAAGTCTGTTTAACAAATATTTAATGAACACTGATTTGAAGTAGGCTATGTAATATTTTTGTATATACTCTGATGCATGCTCAATAATCCAGGTAGAAAAATCTAAAAAAGCTAAGTCTGGTCCTCTGGACATTCAAAAAACAAAACAAAACAAAAAAATTAGTAAAAAGACGAAATGTTTCTACAATTTTTTTTTGCTTTGTTTTGTTTTTTGAATGTCCAGAGGACCAGACTTAGCTTTTTTTAGATTTTTGTATATGGTTTTGTTCACAGACAAGTTGAAGAACTGTGTATTGAAAAGGGCTTTTTGATGTTTAATTTGTTTTATGTCCTTTACCTCATTTGATTGTGGTTGCACTGTTAATTAACAAAGATTTACTGTGCCCTCTTTTTATTTATTTTTATCTTGTAAATGCATTTATTTTCTGATACGCAAGGTGTTTCTGAAGGGTGCTACTTTAGATAAATAAAGTTTATTACTGTACATTGTTATTCCTATGAACAATGGGCCTCATGCAAGAACATGTTTGTATTTTTATCCTAAATTTCTCTTACTTTTGTTCGTACGAAGCGTTCGTACGAACATGCCACGTCAGATTCAACAAACTCTTCTATCCTCAGGAAATGTGTGTAAATGTGTTGCGTAAATATGATGAATCCCACCTGTTCTAACCACCTGCGCGTGCACGCGGAGAGGTTATTTACATAATTCCCACCCCTCAAAACACCATATAAGGCCACGTTTCATGCCTCAGAGAGCAGGAAGTGTCCATTCATTCAAAATCAAGAAGTAAAAAGAACTTTACGCGTTCGGAGATTGAAGTTCTGCTCTCAGTCGCGCACCGCTACCCCCGCCCCCCCCGCAAGTGTCGGATGGTCAAATATTTTTAATTTTAGTGTAAACAACTGTACATTATAGTTTCACTTATTCAGAAGAGCTGTGGCGCACCGCTACCCCCCACCCCCCCGCAAGTGTCGGATGTGTTTTTGAACAGAAGCATTTTAAAATGTCTCGAAACTACAGTTAACTTCATATTAATATAGTGCATGTTCTCCCGTTACGGAGATGAATGGAAAAATAAATGCCATGCTGCGCAAGACGCGTGCCAACATGTTTTGCAGCACAAATGAGTCATGCGCGCTCGTCCAGGCCATCGCGCAACCACATTCTGCAGGTTATATTTCGAATCAGATATAATTTGGACATTTATGGAGTGGTACTGCTTCCGAATGGGAATGCGTCAGGTGAAGGTTCTTTGATCCGTATGTGTGTACAGTCTACTCGATGGTGTTTGGCAGTCCAGCAATATGAAAATCAGTCTTAATTTGTACTTGTTCTGCGGCAGTGTACGGGAATTTTATGTACCTGGGTGTTAATATGAGGAGCGGCTTTGATAAGGGGGAGCGCACGACTCACTGAAGCCTGCGCGACACACAAGACAAATTAAACTTAAAATTATAATTCTAATTCAAACAGAATAACCTGTCAAGAATAATTATGGTGCGTGATTTTTTAAAACCCAAAATATTTTCTAAATAACGAAATATGAAGTTATCAGTGAAGGAAGTCCGTCTGGATAACAGCGGACCGACTGCTCGTAAAATATACGACAGGTCCGGACCACACGTAAATTTTGTTCGTATCTGAAAAAAATCCTAGGATACGGAAACATTGTTGAATGCCACAAATGATCCTAAATCACTCGTACGCACAGTTTAAGAACAAATCTGTGCGTACGAACGGTTCTTGCATGAGGCCCAATGTCTTGCTGCATCCTGCCTTAAAGGCACTTTCTTTTTAAAATGTGTGTGCTGATGAAATAAAGTGAGTTAACTGCGAACTCAGGGTGTCATACAGCTGTTACTAGTAAGGGTGTCATACAACTGTTAACCTGCTAGTCAGAGTGTCGTACAAATGTTAAACTGCTACAGAAGAATATGTTGATTTCACAGCGGATAGTTGCAGCAGTCGGTTTGTGCTACGCGTTTGGCGGTCTGCCGATGTATGCTGGCTGCACAGCTATATCCATGCGTTTGTGCTATGTGTATGGCGTCTGCTGATGTATGCTGGCTGCACAGTCTCAGAACACGCTGCTGCAGCGTATCTGGTGCATCCGTCTGCTCTGTGCCATTTAAAAACTCAGTGTTGTCTCTCTAAAAACTCCAAGGATCGACCGCACGAAAAATAAACCGCGTTAATAGGTGTCCCGCAGAACGGGCAAAACGGGACTCGACTGTTGTCCATCTTGGGTCAAAATGACAGCTTCTGTCATCACTTCCGGGTCAGCCTCGGAGTTATAGGACATTCCCTTTCCGTGTGATTCGTTTGTTAAAGTGTTTCAGAATTTGTTAATGTGTTTCAGACTTTGTTAATGTGTTTCAGACTTTGTTAATGTGTTTCAGACTTTGTTAATGTGTTTCAGACTTTGTTAATGTGTTTCAGACTTTGTTAATGTGTTTCAGACTTTGTTAGTGTTTCAGACTTTGTTAATGTGTTTCAGACTTTGTTAATGTGTTTCAGACTTTGTTAATTTGTTTCAGACTTTGTTAATTGTTTCAGACTTTGTTAATTTGTTTCAGACTTTGTTAATTTGTTTCAGACTTTGTTAATTTGTTTCAGACTTTGTTAATTTGTTTCAGACTTTGTTAATTTGTTTCAGAATTTGTTAATTTGTTTCAGACTTTGTTAATTTGTTTCAGACTTTGTTAATTTGTTTCAGACTTTGTTAATTTGTTTCAGAATTTGTTAATTTGTTTCAGACTTTGTTAATTTGTTTCAGACTTTGTTCATTTGTTTCAGAATTTGTTAATTTGTTTCAGGACTTTGTTAAAGTGTTTCAGAATTTGTTAAAGTGTTTCAGAATTTGTTAAAGTGTTTTGCCTTATTTGTTAATGTGTTTTGCACCTCAGGGCCACCGTACTTTTGCCAGAAACAGTTAGCGAATAACAACAATATATATGTGTTTAGAAGTGCTGACAGATGACACATAGTAAATGTGGAACAAATCGGATGATCGAGCAATGAGATGTAACAGTTTGAATAATGTAGGGGCGCACTGGAGTAATCTGTTATGGCTACCTCACTTAATTAGCTTGTTTAATTCAAAATGGCCACCTCACCTAATTAGCTTCATTAATTCAAAATAGCCGCCTCACCTAATTAGCTTGTTTAATTCAAAATGGCTGCCTCACCTATTTAACTTGTTTAATTCAAAATGGTCACCTCACCTAATTAGCTTATTTAATTCAAAATGGCCACCTCACCTAATTAGCTTGTTTGATTCAAAATGGCCACCTCACCAAATTAGCTGTTTAATTCAAAATGGCCACCTCACCTAATTAGCTTGTTAATTCAAAATGGCTGCCTCACCTAATTAGCTTGTTTAATTCAAAATGGCCTCACCTAATTAGCTTGTTTAATTCAGAATGGCCCCCTCACCTATTTAGCTTGTTTAATTCAAAATGGCCGTCTCACCTAATTAACTTGTTTAATTCAAAATGGCCACCTCACCTAATTTGCTTGTTTGATTCAAAATGGCCGCCTCACCTAATTAGCTTGTTTAATTCAAAATGTCTACCTCACCTAATTAGCTTGTTTAATTCAAAATGGCCACCTCACCTAATTAGCTTGTTTAATTCAAAATGGCCACCTCACCGAATTAGCTTGTTTAATTCAAAATGGCCACCTCACCTAATTAGCTTGTTTAATTCAAAATGGCCACCTCACCTAATTAGCTTGTTTAATTCAAAATGGCCGCATCATCTAATTAGTTTGTTTTATTCAAAATGGCCATCTCACCTAATTAGCTTGTTTGATTCAAAATGGCCACCTCACCTAATTAGCTTGTTTGATTCAAAATGGCCGCCTCAGCTAATTAGCTTGTTTAATTCAAAATGGCTGCCTCACCTAATTTGCTTGTTTGATTCAAAATGGCCGCCTCACCTAAATAACCAAGGTTGAATCAGTCGCTCAAAATCCCTAGGAGGAATGCATTAAAATTCACTACTAATGAAAAGTGAAAAACAGCCAAAAATGACCATGTGACCCAAAAATGGCCGACTTCCTGTTTGTTTTGGACCAGTGCGCCAAGAGACTTTTTCTTAGATTTTGAGAAGATACATATATTCACAGAGTTTCAGAATTATCGGGCCAAAAATGGCTTGGAGCTGATGTTTTTAAATATTCTAGGGGGCGCTATGGAGGCTATTGGCTAATTAGCATAGACTCATGTTTAAGGGGTGGGCAATGATCGATCATACTGATTTTGGTACTCCTCGGATCAAATCTGTTGATTTTAGAGCCAAACGTATGGTGACGGCGTCACTTCTGAGATCCTCAAGCCGCCACGCCCACATCCTCCAGCAAAAACTGTTAATGCTTTAAAGCAAGTCAGACCAACTTGTTACATGTCTTCTAACACAGGATCATCCTGATTAGTTCAAGGCTGTCAGAAAGGGAGCCTTCCAATAAAAAAGTGACTTCCTGTTCTGAGGGGGCGGGGCTTCGGTGACGTCACAACATGACCACAGAGGATTGTTGGGCATCTGACATGGATCACTCATGCCAAGTTTGGTTTAATTCTGTTTTTCATTGTGAAAGTTATAACGTTTTGAAATTTATGGTGAGAAGCCAAACTTTGAGGCATGGCCACGCCCCTTCACCATATATGAAAACGCAAGTTTTTGATAAATTTTCACTCCCCCACATCTTAAGTGCATATTGACCAAGGTTGAAGTCAGTCGCTTAAAATCCCTAGGAGGATTGCATTAAAATTCACCACCAATGAAAAGTGAAAAACAGCCAAAAATGACCCTTTGACCCAAAATGGCCGACTTCCTGTTGGTTTTGGACCAGTGCGCCAAGAGACTTTTTTGTAGGTCCTGAGAAGATACAGATATTCACCAAGTTTCAGAATTATCGGGCCAAAAATAGCTTGGGGCTGATGTTTTTAAATATTCTAGGGGGCGCTGTTGAGCCTATTGGCTAATTAGCATAGACTCCTGTTCAAGGGGTGGGCAATGATCAATCACACTGATTTTGGTACTCCTCGGATCAAATCTGTTGATTTTAGAACCAAACGTATGGTGACGACGTTACGTCTAACTTTGCCACGTCGCCACACCCACATGCTCCACCCAAAACGATCAGTGTTGGAAAGCTTGTTACACAAACATGTCTTGGGTCATTGGACACACTGTCAGGCTGATTAGGTATCAGGGGTCCGATCGGGACCGTCCAAGGTAAAACTTCACACTTCCTGTTGTCAGGGGGCGTGGCTTAAGTGATGTCATGATTTGACCATTCAGTATATCAGGGGACCGGATGTTGGTCAATCAATGAAGGTTTGATGTATTAGACAGTTTTTGTGTAGGAGCTGTGAGCGTTTCGTTTTTCATGGCGAGATGTCCAATTTTGACGTCTGGCCCCGCCCCTTCAGCATGTATGAAAACGAACCGTTTTGATAAAGTTTGTTCCCCCATGCCTTATGAAGAAACTGGTCAAGTTTGAACCTGATTGAGCGAAATCCCTAGGAGTAGTTCATTCAAATGCGGAGGCTGTAAATGGCCAAAAAGGTGTGAAAATTTGGTCATCATTCCAAAATGGCCGCCTTCCCGTGTATCGAACAAAGTTGGTGCCAGAGGGTTTTCTGTACATCTTGGCGAATTGGACAAGTGTACCAAATTTTCGTTTCGTTTCGTTTATTTATTCATTTCATTTTCATTTCCATTTAAAAAAACTCAAAACACATTTTCATAATTAAGGAAAAAAAAAAAACATAAAATGAAGGGAAGCAGAAGAAGAAAAAAAATGCTTATCATATCTGCTCCCTCTTAAACAAAATCAATTCTAACTATCAATTCAAACAATAATCATTCATATAATACAGCAAGTGCTTAGCTCATCAAAATTTAATGTTAGCATAGTAGAC
>JBBPBX010026215.1:0-25616 GCA_038048925.1 Garcialebias charrua | reverse complement strand
AATCGCTGTAGTAATTTGTTCAATTAACTCCATAAGGGCCAAAGATGTCGAAGGATTTGATCTAAAACCATATTGATTATTACTCAAAATATTGTTTTTGTCGAGAAATTTATCCAATCTGGCCATAAACAATTTCTCGAGAATTTTGAGAATTGTGGCAACAGAGATATAGGCCTATAATTACTGAATACACTTTTGTCTCCATTTTTAAACAATGGAACTACTTTAGCTATTTTCATTCTGTCTGGGAATATTCCTTTAGAAAATGATAAATTACAAATGTATGCAAATGGCTCAATCACATGACTTATTATTTCTTTTACAAGCACCATATCCATGTCTTCACAGTCTTTTGATCTTTTGCTGGCACATTTGTTAACTACAGTGTCTTCATTATTTCCTCCTTATCTGTTCCACACAAAAACATACTATTAACGCAACCATTTCTTAAATAACTCACATTTGTGTCCACTGTAGGAATCATAGCTGCAAGGCTAGACCCAACATTTGCAAAATAATTATTAAATCCATTAACAATTTCACCATCGTCATGGATTTCCACATCATTCTCTATAAAATTTTGTGAAAGCCCTGTCCTCACTTTTTTCGTTTTCAAAACAGTATTCATTACCCTCCATGTTGTACGCATATCACCACTACATTTAAGCAATGATTTATTGTAATATTCCCTCTTGTGTTTCCTTATGATCCCAACCAATTTGATTTTGTACTTTTTATATTTCTCATCAGCCTCTTGAGTTCTAGATTTCAAGAAACATGAATACAGATGATTCTTTTTTTTTACATGCATTTCTTAGTCCTTTGGTCATCCATGGATGATCCACTGTAGTTTTCTTTAAACAATTCTTTTGCACACAATGTTTTTTGTACAAGACCTCCAGAATCGTCATAAATGCATCATAGGATTTATTCACATCATCTACATACACATTATCCCATTTTTGTTTATCCAAATCATCTTTTAATTTGTCTAATGCTTTTTTTGATGTGTTTATTATTTTGTTCTTTCTTGTAATTGTTTTAATTATACCATCATCATTCTTGTAAATAGTGAAAACTGGTAAGTGATCGCTAAGATCAGTCTTCAAAATACCACTCAGTACATCGCCATCTGTTACATTTGTGAAAATATTATCAATTATCGTAGCACTTTGAGTTGTGATTCTTGTAGGATTTGATATCAACGGATGAAAGTTTAAACTATACATTGAATTTATGAATGTACTGATGTTCCTTGAATCAGTGGTCAAGTCAATGTTGAAATCTCCACATAAAAAAACTTTTTTATTTCCACTCTTTTCCAGTAACCCTGACATTTTATCAGTAAACCGCTCAATATTTGAGGATGGAGATCGATATACACAACTTATCATGATATTCTTTTCATTATTTTTTATTATCTCTATTGTTATCATTTCCAACATATTGTCCACAATTATTGACATTTCGCTAATCAATTTACATTTTATTTCATTGTTTATAAATATAGCTACTCCTCCACCTCTTTTGTTAATTCTATTCATATGATATAACTCATACCCTTCAATGAAAGCATTATTTATATTTCCTTCATTTAACCATGTCTCAGATAATGTTATTATTTTGAAAGTTTTATTTAATCCTTTTAAATAATCTGAAATGTTGGATATGTTTGCATTTAAACTTCTACAATTTAAATTAGGGATGTCCCGATCAGGTTTTTCTGGCCCCGAGTCCGAGTCCTTTAATTTTAGGAATTGGCCGATACCGAGTCCCGATCCGATACTTCTAAAATACATTTTTAAAATGAAGGGGGAAAAAAAGAAACAGATCCAGATGTCCCTTAATTTTTATTTTATTTACCTTAACATTTAACAGAGTACTTCTGTGAGGTAGATTGAACAATCAAGTAATAAGATTTAAAATAAAATTCTTCACATTGAAGTTTAGTGCAACAGTATAAATGTCTAATTTAAAATAAGCAGCTCAACTTAAAATACCAGAACATGACCACAACCTGACCAGAACCTGGCCAGAACCTGAGCAGAACCAGAACCTGAGCAGAACCAGAACCTGAGCAGAACCAGAGCAGAACCAGAACCTGAGCAGAACCAGAACCTGAGCAGAACCAGAACCTGAGCAGAACCAGAACCTGAGCAGAACCAGAACCTGAGCAGGCATGTAAACAAATAAGAAACTTAAAGTGTCAGTTTGATAAAATAAGGCTAGTAACATGCTTTTCTGAACAGCACTCCTTAGGGAAGCGATCACGGCAGGACTTTACATGAATAACACGGTAAAAACAATTATTTGTTTTTAAATTTATAGCAAAGATGGGTCTTCAGCTGAACGTGTCCTTAATAAAATCACGTATTGCTCAAAACTGCAGGATTTTAAAAAGTAGGTTCGCCACGAGCAACGCGCGCGGGCGGCTTTGTGTCTTTAAATGTAGCTCAATGAACAGATATAAAATATATTTCATAGTTGACTTTATAGTACGAGGGCTCCTGAGCTCAACCACGCTTTAATATTGTCACGTAGTGGTCAAATCTGCTGCATTTAAAGTAGTTTCGCTTTGACTTCTTCCAAACCTGTGCTTGCACAACGAAAATAAATTATAAAAATTCGAATTTTATTTCAAATAACTCCAACAGGATACATTTAGTATATGAACATGTTGTGATCACACTATATTTTTTTGAAAAATATCAGCTATGTGGTTTTTGATATAATTGATGATATGTGATACAAAGTACAAGGGAGAAAAAAATGGAGGTAGCTTGACACAAAAAATGTCTATAAAACATTGAATTTTATTTCAAATGACTCCAACAGGATACATTTAGTATATGAACATGTTGTGATCACACTATATTTTTTTGAAAAATATCAGCTATGTGGTTTTTGATATAATTGATGATATGTGATACAAAGTACAAGGGAGAAAAAGTAGCTTGACACAAAAAATGTCTATAAAACATTGAATTTTATTTCAAATAACTCCAACAGGATACATTTAGTATATGAACATGTTGTGATCACACTGTGTTGTTTAAAAAAAAAAAACAGTTTCTGGACTAAATTAATCACATTTTTCTTTTACAGTCAACAGAAGAAAATCACCAGAATTCAACAACCTGTGTCATCTTCTGGAGGAAGACGTGAGACACCAGATGGAAATTTGTTACTTCTGTTTGTCACTTCAAACTTTTCCTATTAAACGTTATATTTTCTTAAGTGGTGTCCTCGAACATTCAATTTCCTAAACTTATTTTATAATGTGAAGTGTGTATTGTGTTTAAATCCATACTGGAAGTTAAGAGAACTTTCCATTTGCATTTGACCTTTAAAGAATCATAAGATAAAGATTATTAGAATCTGCTCAACTGTTATTACGTTATAAATTATTTGGTTCTAGGATGAAGTCATACAAAAAAAGTCAAAAATTAAAAGTGGCCAAAGTCCTTTGGACAGTTTAAAGTTAAAGAATTCACAGACCATCCATCTACCATCTACCACCCAGCAGCAACTTTACCAGGGAGACACTGGCAGTTTCAAAGATCACAGTGTGATGTTTTAAATCAACTTTATTTATAAAGCACATTTTAAAAACCACAGGGTCAACCAAAGTGCTGTACAATAACATAAAAGACAAGTTAATTAAAAACTATAAAAAGCATACAAAAATAAATACATATACCAGTCTTACTGCAGGTGTGTTAACATGCCATAAAAGATAAGATCACGTGTTAAAAGCCAAGGAATAAATGTGTGTTTTTAAATAAGATTTAAAAAGTTTTGAGGACTGTCAGCAGCAACTGCTCAGCTGATCTGAGATCGGGGAGGGCAGGAAGGTTGAAGCAGCTCAGACAAATATGGTTTTGCAACTTTATCAAGCACCTTGTGCATAACTAAATAATAAAATATGTTTTAATACATCTTTATTGTAAAAATACTAAATTGGAAAATACATGGGTTTAAAGAAGGCAACAAGGTAGGATTATGAATTGGGTTTAAAGATTACAGCTCATGAGGTACTCATTAAGGCCGGCGCATAGCTCCGCGCTTGAGCGAGCGCGGCGCCCCGCTGTGTGAGCGCCGTGAGGTCGCCGCTGCACAAGCCCTTTGAACGTTCACGCGAGCGCGCCAAGCTCCAATTTTACGAGCGCCTACGCGGAGCGCGGTGTCTGACCAATCAGCTGCACGCGGAGGGGGACTGAACTGACCCCCTCCGCATGCAGCTGTTCACAGAGAACGTGAGAAGAAAGCAGAGCACACGCTGCTTCACGCTGTGCTCTGCTGAGAACCCCGCACGGGCAGCGCGTGGCGCGGGACTCGGTCCAGCGCGGAGCTCTGCACCGGCCTTTATAGCATGACGGGGCGGCCGTGGTGTAGTGGTAATGGCAGTCGACCCCTGATCGGAAGGTTGGAGGTTCGAATCCCGCATCCGCCCACCATGTGTTGTGTGTCCCTGGGCAAGACACTTAACCCCGAGTTGCTCCCGGTAGGTCTGGATGGCGCCTTGCAAGGCAGGCTACCACTACCGGTGTATGAATGTCTGAATGAATGGGTGGATGGCTGGTATTGTAAAGCGCTTTGGGGCTCCTCACAGGGGGCTGGAAAGCGCTATATAAATAAGCTCCATTTACCATTTACCATGACATCTCTTTCACAACATTCTGTCAAAGCCTTTATTGTGTTCTTCTTCTAGTGGTGGCTAGTACTGTAGTAAATAGCTTGAGGGAACACTACTGCCACCATGTGGTAAGACGAGTAGGATTCTGGACCCCGCCCACAGAAGGGGTACAAAAAAGCTGTGGAAACAGAACATAGATGTGACCCGACCCGAACTGAGCCGATCTGAGCCGATCCAACCCGAGCCGAGCCGAGGAAAAGAGGCATAAAGTAACCTGGTTCACTTTATGGATCTGAGTCAGTCTAATGAGTCACTAAAGTAACACGGTTCACTTTATGGATCTGGTTCAGTCTAATGAGTCACTAAAGTAACCCGGTTCACTTTATGGATCTGGGTCAGTCTAATGAGTCACTAAAGTAACCCGGTTCACTTTATGGATCTGGGTCAATCTAATGAGTCACTAATGCCTCTTTTCCACCGCTCGGCTCGGCTCGGGTTGGATCGGCTCAGGTCGGCTCAGTTCGGGTCGGGTCACATCTATGTTCTGTTTCCACAGCTTTTTTGTACCCCTTCTGTGGGCGGGGTCCAGAATCCTACTCGTCTTACCACATGGTGGCAGTAGTGTTCCTCAAGCTATTTACTACAGTACTAGCCACCACTAGAAGAAGAACACAATAAAGACTTTGTATCACATATTATCAATTCTATCAAAAACCACATAGCTGATATTTTTCAAAAAAATCTAGTGTGATCACAACATGTTCATATACGAAATGTATCCTGTTGGAGTTATTTGAAATAAAATTCAATGTGTTATAGACATAAATGTGTCAAGCTACGTCCATTAATTTTCTCCCTTGTACTTTGTATCACATATTATCAATTCTATCAAAAACCACATAGCTGATATTTTTCAAAAAAATCTAGTGTGATCACAACATGTTCATATACGAAATGTATCCTGTTGGAGTTATTTGAAATAAAATTCAATGTGTTATAGACATAAATGTGTCAAGCTACGTCCATTAATTTTCTCCCTTGTACTTTGTATCACATATTATCAATTCTATCAAAAACCACATAGCTGATATTTTTCAAAAAAATCTAGTGTGATCACAACATGTTCATATACGAAATGTATCCTGTTGGAGTTATTTGAAATAAAATTCGAATTTTTATAATTTATTTTCGTTGTGCAAGCACAGGTTTTGGAAAAAGTCAAAGCGAAACTACTTTAAATGCAGCATATTTGACCACTACGTGACAATATTAAAGCGTGGTTAAGCTCAGGAGCCCTCGTACTATAAAGTCAGCTATGAAATATATTTTATATCTGTTCATTGAGCTACATTTAAAGACATAAAGCCGCCCGCGCGCCGCGTGTTGCTCGTGGCGAAACTACTTTTTAAAATCGTGCAGTTTTGAGCAGTACGTGATTTTATTAAGGACACGTTCAGCTGAAGACCCATCTTTGCTATAAATTTAAAAAATAATAATTGTTTTTACCGTGTTTATCATGTAAAGTCCTGCAGTGATCGCGTCCCTCGCTTCCGTGAAAACAGCTCGAGTCTCCTCCTTCCTCCTTCCAGAGCGGGTGAGCTCGCCTCGGTACACCTCTGAAACCGGCCCGAAAATCTCAGGAAATCTCGCGCGGCTCAGCTCGGAATATCCGGTGGGAAAGGATGAAAGGGGGTCTCTGCGACGCACATATGACGTAACATCCGACCCGAGCCGACCGGTGGAAAAGGGGCATAAAGTAACCCGGTTCACTTTATGGATCTGGATCAGTCTAATGAGTCACTAAAGTAACCTGGTTCACTTTATGGATCTGGTTCAGTCTAATGAGTCGCTAAAGTAACCCGGTTCACTTTATGGATCTGGGTCAGTCTAATGAGTCACTAAAGTACAGGTAGTCCCCGACTTACGAGCGAGTTCCGTTCCTCCGAGGCGCTCGTAAAGCGAAAATTCGTAACTTGGAACGGCCGCACGTGGCTCTCGTTAAACCGGAACATCGCTCGCAAATCGGAAAACCCCACGTGGCTCTCGTAAAACCGGAACATCGCTCGCAAATTAGAACAAACCACGTGGCTCTCGTAAAACCGGAACATCGCTCGCAAATTAGAACAAACCACGTGGTTCTCGTAAAACCGGAACATCGCTCGCAAATTGAAACAGACCCACGTAGCTCTCGTTAAACCGGAACATCACTCGCAAATCGGAAAAAGGGCGCTAACGAGACGCCAAGCACCCGTTTATCAACATGACACTGAAGAAGCGTACATACTGATCCTTAAACATGCACAACACTTTATTTACAAGCAGTTAGCTAGCACATTACACCACACATTCATCTATAAACACATACCTGTACAGTTTTTACTGTACAAAAGTGCTTTTCTGCCCAGCACTACTGTACTGTACAGTACTGTACAGTACTTTGATTGAATACTGTAACCAAGTCACACCCATATGACATCATGTGACACCATGTGTCACATCCATCAGAAACCGGTCAAATGCATCTGGAACAACTCACACCCACCATGAACAAGCCAAATCCATCAGAATCAAGTCACACCCATCATGAACACATGACATCCATCAGCATCATGTTGCAAACAAACATCAGAAACAAGTGACATCCTCCAGAAAGATGTAGCAAGCATCATGTTTAAAAAAACAACAGTGCCATACTGTAGTGTCCACTCCATGAACTTTAGAAAGGTAGAACCAGCCAGCACAGAAACAGCATAAAAAAGAAAGTTCCCTTACTTTGATTGAAGTGAAGGTAGTCTCTTTGGTTGTCAAAAGTTGCTGTTCAAACCTGGATCAGATGGGACTGCTTATGCAGCAGTGCAACCATCAATGTGAACATGTGAGTTCAGAGAAGCCGACGTAAGATATGAGTTCAGGGCAGGTGTGAGGTCTTGATGTGATGGAGGATGCTCGAGGATGCAGGATGATGCAGGAACAAGCAGCATCATTCAGAGGTAAGATGTGAGTTCAGGTCAGGTGTGAGGTCTTGATGTGATGGAGGATGCAGGAGGACGCAGGATGATGCAGGAACATGCAGCATCATTCAGAGGTAAGATGTGAGTTCAGGGCAGGTGTGAGGTCCTGATGTGATGGAGGATGCTCGAGGATGCAGGATGATGCAGGAACAAGCAGCATCATTCAGAGGGATGTGAGTTCAGGTCAAGTGTTTGGTCCTGATGCGAGGATGCAGAAGGTATGCATGGTCAGACAGGCGTCCAGGTGTCTGACATGGGTCAGTGATGCCACTGGAGGCAGGAGAGCTGGTCTGTCTGTGAACACAAACAACACACATGTTGAAGTGAACATTACACACAGAGAGATGACACCCCCCACACACACACACATGCACAAGTTGTGAAAAGGCCTCACGTTCATGTGGAGGAGAGGAGGCAGCGCACGGGTGTTCAGACTGTGGTCAGACAGGCGTCCAGGTGTCTGACATGGGTCAGTGATGCCACTGGAGGCAGGAGAGCTGGTCTGTCTGTGAACACAAACAACACACATGTTGAAGTGAACATTACACACAGAGAGATGACACCCCCCCACACACACACACATGCACAAGTTGTGAAAAGGCCTCACGTTCATGTGGAGGAGAGGAGGCAGCGCACGGGTGTTCAGACTGTGGTCAGACAGGCGTCCAGGTGTCTGACATGGGTCAGTGATGCCACTGGAGGCAGGAGAGCTGGTCTGTCTGTGAACACAAACAACACACATGTTGAAGTGAACATTACACACAGAGAGATGACACCCCCCCCACACACACATGCACAAGTTGTGAAAAGGCCTCACGTTCATGTGGAGGAGAGGAGGCAGCGCACGGGAGGAGGCATGGAGGAGGCATGGAGGAGGCATGGAGCATCCCCTCAGTCAGTGTGATGCCAGTACACCCAGGAGGGTTAATCCCTCAGTCAGTGTGATGCCAGTACACCCAGGAGGGTTAATCCCTCAGTCAGTGTGATGCCAGTACACCCAGGAGGGTTAATCCCTCAGTCAGTGTGATGCCAGTACACCCAGGAGGGTTAATCCCTCAGTCAGTGTGATGCCAGTACACCCAGGAGAGGAGGGAACGCAGCAGGTGTCACTGTTAGAAAACAGAAATTTGTAAGTTAACATTACTGTATGTACTGTAATGAAACATATGAACCACACAGACAGCAAGGTGTTGTGCTTACAGATAAATTAAACACATCCAAAAACAACTTGTCCTTACTGTGATGTTTGTGTGCTGATGTTTGGACCAGGGGGCGGCCTTTCCACAATGCGTTGGAGGGATGCTGTGGACATGACAAGACACAGGTGGATGATGAAATGTAGCATGAAACTAAACAGAAAAGCAAAATTAAATTCACATTTCATTATGTACTGTACGTACTGTACCTGGATGATGAAGCTGTGCAGGTTAGTGGGGAGATGAGCAGGAGGTCAGTGAAAGTAGGTGTTGCAGAGGCTGGCTGGAGAGGAGGAGACGTCTGTGGACATGAACACAGACAGGTGGGTTAACAGATGAAGTAACATAAAAACAAAACACAAAATCAAAAAGTAAAAGCAAGTTTTCATTACCTTTGTGGAGGGGTGCAGAGGCTGGCTGGCTGACTGGAGTGGAGGAGGAGGAGGAGCAGGAGCAGCAGACGTCTGTGGACATGAATAGAGACAGGTGGGTTAACAGATGAAGTAACATAAAATAAAACAGAAAATCCAAATGTAAATGCAACATTTCTTTACCTTTGGGGACAGGTGCAGGGGAAGGACGGAGGGATGTTCACTGGGGAGAGGGTGAGCTGGATCTGGAGCTGGAGATGGACCTGTCCATTGACGGCTGGCTTGCAGCAGCAGAGGTGGATGGCTGTGCAGCAGCAGAGGTGGATGGCTGTGCAGCAGCAGAGGTGGATGGCATTTCCTCTGCTGCTTCTGCTGCTCCAGCAGATCCTAGAGTCGCTGCAGTGCCTGTGGCTGCAGTGCCCCTCGTAACAAACTGTAGCATGGTGCTCTGCGCGGCCTCCTGTTTTTTATCCTCTAGGATCTGCCGGTAACAAGCCAGACCGTCAAGGATAGTTCGGGATGCCCTGGCGAACCTCTCCCCATCCGCGTCCATTGCCTCCAACTGGTCCAAGACGTGCTGCTGCTCCTTAAAGATCTTGGCCAAGGCCTGCCTCGTGAAGACCTTGGCCGGAGCGGTTGGCCTTTCTTCTTGTTCCTCCTTCTCTACCGGCTGCCTATCCAGCTGCTGCTGCTCATATCACCCCCTGGTCCATTGGATGGATGAGACTGGTGGTATTGGGTGGCAGGTACACCACCCTCACATTTTGGTTGAGGTCAGTCAGATTTGCGGGGTGACCCGGTGCATTGTCCAACAACAACAGGATGTTAAAGCGAATGCGCTGTCGTCTGCAGTAGCACTGTACGTCCTTGACGAAATATTTGGTAAACCATTTTGAGAACACCTCTTGGGTAACCCAGGCCTTACGGTTTGATGCCCAATACACCGGCAGATCTTTCTTATCAATACGCAGTAAGGCCCTGGGGTTCTCATAATGATTTACCAACAGCGGCTTTAACTTGCAGTCACCAGCAGCATTCGCTCCGAACAGCAACGTGATCCTCTCTTTCCCCACTTTGTGGCCCGGTGCTGTTCTTTCCTCCCTGCTGATGTAGGTGCGGTCGGGCAACCTCTTCCAAAATAGACCAGTCTCATCAACATTGAACACCTGCTGCGGTGTGTATCCCCCCTCCCTTATTATGGCTGCCAGTTTTTCTGGGAATGCGGCTGCTGCCGTCGCATCACCACCTGCTGCCTCTCCTGGTGAAAAAAAACACACACAGGACAAGATTAACCACATGTTACACTGTGTTAAAAATTAAAGCACAGATGAAATGTTTCACTTACCTTGGATTTTTATGCTGTGCAAATTAGCCCTTTGTCGGAACCGATTAAACCACCCCCGTGACGCATGGAAGTCGGGCACCTCCACGCCCTCCCCCATCTCTGCTTTGATATCCTCGTAAATTTTGAGGGCTTTCTCCTGCATCATCATCAAATTCAACGGGATATGCCTCTGGTTGCAGTCCTCTATCCAAAGGACTAGAAGTTGTTCATGAAAAGACAGGTGTGTTAAAACATGAACTGTACTGAACATTACAGAAACATAAAAATTATTTTTAATAAAAGTCTTGTGACCGTGTGTTAAACATCTCAGGTAAACAAAGCACACCTGTAAACAAACATCTCAGGTAAACAAAGCACACCTGTAAACAAACATCTCAGGTAAACAAAGCACACCTGTAAACAAACATCTCAGGTAAACAAAGCACACCTGTAAACAAACATCTCAGGTAAACAAAGCACACCTGTAAACAAACATCTCAGGTAAACAAAGCACACCTGTAAACAAACATCTCAGGTAAACAAAGCACACCTGTAAACAAACATCTCAGGTAAACAAAGCACACCTGTAAACAAACATCTCAGGTAAACAAAGCACACCTGTAAACAAACATCTCAGGTAAACAAAGCACACCTGTAAACAAACATCTCAGGTAAACAAAGCACACCTGTAAACAAACATCTCAGGTAAACAAAGCACACCTGTAAACAAACATCTCAGGTAAAAAAAAAAATTAATGAAACTGTACAGTGCATACAGTATAAAAAATACTGTCCAGGTATTTCTTAAATAATTTCCTATCTAAAAGACGCAATACGTACTGTAAATAAAAAAATAAAATTTCTTACCCATCAGACGCTCAATCTCTATGATAACACCTGTGCGTTGCTTCGTTATCACCGTGGACTTCATTGGGGCAGCTCCTCTCACGCTAGCTAAAATGCGCTCGCGGTCAGCCTTTATGGTGCTGACTGTGGAACTGACCTAAAATAAAAAATAAAATGGCATTAACTAACAGACGCTTGTCGTGCGCTGCATGCTTATTACTGTACGGTGCTTATTACGGTGTTCATCTGCGCAGCGACTAGAGGTGTGCTCACGTTCCGCCATTACGAGTCTCGCTGTAAAAAGCGCTCACGTTCCGCCATTACGAGTCTTCCTCTGCGCAGCGACTAAAACACTCACTAAAAAGCGCTCACGTTCCGCCATTACGAGTCTTCATCTGCGCAGCGACTAAAACACTCGCTAAAAAGCGCTCACGTTCCGCCATTACGAGTCGTGCTAATGGTGGTACTGTACTCACCAGGTTCAGAGCTTTGCAGATGGAGGACGTCGACTCTCCCCTCTGCGTCCGATTGATGATGTCCAACTTCTGCTCCAGCGTGATGGCCTTACGCTTTTTAGGAGCGCTCGCGCCAGCAGAAGAAGCTCCTCGCTTTGCAGACATGGTTTCTAAAGAAGATGCTAACAAAGCTAACGAATGGTAACGAATATCTGTACGTGTACTGTAACTGTGTCTCTCAAATCGCCAAACTGTAGACCCACGCGGCTGCATTCGCGCTGTTCGCTTATGTAGTACCTGATGAAATCACTCCGCCTTTGTTTTATGGGGGTGGGGGTACAGTAAAGTAGTGCCTATGTAACCTTCCGCTGCTGTACTTTTCCATTTGTCACGCGAAACATACCCCACCCACCACAGCGTGCCCGCCATGTGCAGTGTGCATGTCCAGTCCAAGTCCAGTGCAGGTGCATGGTTAAATCGCCTATCCCCCAACCCGAAACCAACCATCGCCCATCCCCCAACCCGAAACCAACCATCGCCCATCCCCCCCGAAACCAACCCCCTCCACTCCACCTCCCCCGCCCCCCCACATTCCACCTCCTGCCCCAAACTCCCCTTCGAAACATGACATTCAGCCGTCGGCACGAACACTCGGTTCTCGTAAAACAGAACAATGGTTTCTAACGGAGTTTTCTCGTAAACACGGAATTTTCATCTCGTTATTCGGAGCAATGGTTTCTAACGGAGTTTTCTCGTAAACACGGAATTTTCATCTCGTTATTCGGAGCAATGGTTTCTAACGGAGTTTTCTCGTAAACACGGAATTTTCATCTCGTTATTCGGAGCAATGGTTTCTAACGGAGTTTTCTCGTAAACACGGAATTTTCATCTCGTTATTCGGAGCAATGGTTTCTAACGGTAAATTCTCGTAACTCTGGAATTTTCGCTCGTATCTTGGAACGACGCTTTCTAATGTTGTTCTCTCGTAAAATCGGAACGGCAGCTCGCAAGTCGGTAGTTTGGTTCCTGGAAGCTCTCGTAAAGTCGGGTGCTCGGAGGTCAGAGCGCTCGTAAGTCGGGGACTACCTGTAACCCGGTTCACTTTATGGATCTGGGTCAGTCTAATGAGTCACTAATGCCCCTTTTCCACTTGCCGGCCCAGAGCGGCTCAGTCTGGTCCGGTCTGTTCCAGTTAGGATCGGCTCACATGCACGGTTTTGTCTCCATTCACTACTGCAGCCCTTCTGTGGGCGGGGTGTAGAATCCCCCTCGTCCTACCACGTCCTACCACGTGGTGGAGGTAGTGTCCCCTTAACTATGTACTGTACACCATTAAACGTTAGAAGAAGAACACCCTGCAGTACCTCGCCTCTCCACTTGGTTGCGGTAATGTCCATAATCCCATTCACTGGCTACTGCTTAAGCATTAGGAGAAGAAGAAGAAAACCCATGATACACAAACAAAATGGAGGACGTTATTGTTATACTGAACATTATTCTCAGTCTGTGGTTGTTTGTGAAATGTCGACGAGAACAGACCCTAGCCCGTTCCCAGAGCAGGCTGCAAAGGCTTCGTGCAGCGTACCGAAGGCTGAAGAATGCTGACCGAAGGCTGCGGACCGCGGACCGAAGGCTGAAGAATGCTGACCGAAGGCTGCGGACCGCGAGGCGAAAACGTATGGAGAATGACAGCAGAGTGTGGGAAGCCATAACGCAGTATGAGATAGAAAACAGGAGGCAACCTGTGATGGTAAGCCAATGCTATGTGTAAAAGATATCAATTATGAAAATACTGTATCACCATAGTGAAACCTAATCCCCTGTTAACAGACCAACATTAACAGTAATCATATTAACCTTGTAATACAGGTCCATGAAAAAAACAACAACTGAAGATCCTTCCAAAATGCATTAATTACATTTGCTATTAAATCAGAATAAGAATAAGTTTATTATTACCATTGTCTTACAAGGAACTGATTAGGGACTGACTAGGAACATGCATAAAGGAACAATAAAATAAAGTAATAATAGAATAAATGCATGAAGTAAATGAGTACACACCAACCAATAAACACAATACTGTGCAGCACTATATTCACAATAAATGGCAGTGCCAAATGGTGCCAAATGAGAAGTGTGCTGATGTGTCTCTGTATCCGAATGACAGACTTCACAAGAGTTATAGTACTTATGAGATATATATATATATACTGTATACTGTATATTTACATATATGTTTACATATATATGTATATACATATATGTGTATATATATACACACATACCGGTATATATATATATGTTTATGCATGTATATATATATATATAAAATGCAGATAATTATAATAATAATAATTATTATGTATATCTTTCCCCTGCAGTTGGCAACACAGTATATAATATAAGCCGAGTCATAACATATGTTAATGTGTCTAAAGAACGGTGTAAAAAATGTGCTGTGTGTATGTTTGTCTTATAGATGATTCTGGAGCTGAACAGTTGTACATGCAGAAGACCTACAGTATGGGAACTCAACAGATCATCTGGTGGGATATGATTGTTCCTGATTCCTGCAGTGCTCAATGGCTGCAAAACTTCAGGATGTCCCAGGAAACTTTCATTTACCTGTGCAACAAAGTACGACCATTAATGGAGCGAGAAAATACAAGCTTCCGCAAATGTGTGCCATTAAAAAAGAGAGTGGATTGCCAGGGAGCATGCACGATGCCAGGGTGCTGAGACTGTCCACGCTGTGGGAGCTAGCAAGCCGGGGAAACCTGTTCCCAGCACATCGCAGGACTATCGGCGCAGCAAATGCTGGCTACTACATTCTGGGTGATTCTGCTTATCCCCTGCAAGACTGGCTCTTAAAACCTTTTGCAGACACGGGAAGGCTAACTGCTGAACAGCAATTACTTAACCTGAAATTTTCTGGTGCTCGTGTAGTTGTAGAAAATTCATTTGAAATTCATTTCAAAATTCATACAACTTGTGAAGTCCATGGTGCTGACCTGCTGTGCCCTACATAACCTGTGTGAAGGTCTGGGTGAGTCATACGATGATTCACTGGATGATCCGCGTGCAGCACAGCCTCCCCAGGCTGCTGTGCAAAATGAAAGTGAAGGAAGAGATGTCAGAAATGCTGTAATGGAACACCTCCTGAGCATTTACATGGAAACGTAAATCATGTATATTATGTTTTTCATTTTTACCTTGCTTGAAACCAATGTGTTCCATTCTGTAACTCTTAATAAAGATTCTACAAACACTGATGACCTTTATTATATTCATAGTAGTGCAAAGTCTGTTGTCTAATTTTAGAGACACATCAAACTGTACCATAATAAAAGAAGCTATTCATAATATACTCTACAGATGTTTATTTCACCAACTTTTAATTCGGCGTGTAATATTAAGGTTGAAGTTTCTATTGAATATTAATATTTAATAAATATTAAAAGGTAAGCTTCAGTAATGTTTAGACATCAAATACAAAAGGATTAATTTGTCTAAATTGGCTGTTTTACAGAAAAGGCATTTTCCTTCAATGTATAACATAGTGCTAATTAATGTTAGCTGATCTGGTAACTCCGTGTGGTCCTCCAACAACTTGTTGTTGATTCTCGGTCCACCTGGACATTTTACATCAAAGCAGGCGTTGCATACAGACATAACTGTCCTCTATTTGTAACATATTAAGTGTTGGTAAACAGATATCTGGTCCGGTATGGAAGCAAAACGTAAACATGTACAAATAAAGTCCAGTTGATCCTGTATTGAACGTCTATTTTGATCCGCCTAAAACAGGATCACCAGGTTGATGTTATGACTCCTGTACCTGGATATGCAGCAGCCCCCTCGACCCCACCTCAGCATCACCAGAAGTTGGATGTGCAGCAGCCCCCTCGACCCCACCTCAGCATCACCAGAAGTTGGATGTGCAGCAGCCCCCTCGACCCCACCTCAGCATCACCAGAAGTTGGATGTGCAGCAGCCCCCTCGACCCCACCTCAGCATCACCAGAAGTTGGATGGATGGATGTGCAGCAGCCACCTCGACCCCACCTCAGCATCACCAGAAGTTGGATGGATGGATGTGCAGCAGCCCCCTCGCCCCCACCTCAGCATCACCAGAAGTTGGATGGTTGGATGTGCAGCAGCCCCCTCGACCCCACCTCAGCATCACCAGAAGTTGGATGGTTGGATGTGCAGCAGCCCCCTCGACCCCACCTCAGCATCACCAGAAGTTGGATGGTTGGATGTGCAGCAGCCCCCTCGACCCCACCTCAGCATCACCAGAAGTTGGATGGTTGGATGTGCAGCAGCCCCCTCGACCCCACCTCAGCATCACCAGAAGTTGGATGGTTGGATGTGCAGCAGCCCCCTCGACCCCACCTCAGCATCACCAGAAGTTGGATGGTTGGATGTGCAGCAGCCCCCTCGACCCCACCTCAGCATCACCAGAAGTTGGATGGATGGATGTGCAGCAGCCCCCTCGACCCCACCTCAGCATCACCAGAAGTTGGATGGATGGATGTGCAGCAGCCCCCTCGACCCCACCTCAGCATCACCAGAAGTTGGATGGATGGATGTGCAGCAGCCCCCTCGACCCCACCTCAGCATCACCAGAAGTTGGATGGATGGATGTGCAGCAGCCCCCTCGACCCCACCTCAGCATCACCAGAAGTTGGATGGATGGATGTGCAGCAGCCCCCTCGACCCCACCTCAGCATCACCAGAAGTTGGATGGATAGATATAAAACACTGTAGGTTTTCACAGTTCAGTTGAACACCTGCCTATTCGCTTCAGTTATGATGCCTTGTCTGTGTAGTTCAAATAACTGGTGCACCTGGAATTATTGCTAATTTCTAACTGTGATATGAATTGATCATACAACCCAAACATGTATAACAATCCAGCAAAGTTTGTGTTGCACGTACAAGTCATGAACATTGTGAATAATGTTTATGTAATGTAGTAATGACGGACACCACTTAATGAAAACACACTTTTAATGAGAAGGTTAAACAAATTTAGAACAGATACAGTCTCTATTAACTACCTTGGTATATCAATCAATATATTTGTGTCGCTACTGTCTATGTATCTGTAGTAATGGAATGTTACACATGTCTGTGCGTCAATGCACGTGCAAGTTCACCCAGCACTCCAAGGAAGGCTTGGTTAAAAGATGCATTTTGGGCCATATCCTCCCTTTGGAAGGCTGCATCCTGCTGAATTGACCGCCCAAGTTCAGCTACCTGAGCTACACTGAGCACCTGTCAGTGACTGAGCACCTGTCAGTGACTGAGCACCTGTCAGTGACTGAGCACCTGTGGAGGAAGTGGACGCGGGCACACCTTGGCTGCCGCTATTCCTCGTACTTTTTGCTTTTTGAAGCCTTTTTTTATTATTTTCTGCTGTTTTTTTCACCGAGCCTTGTTGGACATTTCTACCTTTCTCGATTGCAGAGTGCGACAGGCGTAAAGCCTGTGTACAGCACCTGTACAAGTGGACGCGGACATTTCTACCTTTCTTTGAACCTTTCTACCTTTCTTGAACGCAGAGTGCGACAGGCGTTAAGCCTGTGTACAGCACCTGTGTGGACGGACGTGGACATTTCTACCTTTCTACCTTTCTGTGATTAAGTTTTGTGTTTTAGTTAGTTAGTTTTAGAGCAACTGTCTTTTCTGACTGCGTTGTGGATCTGCAAACATTATAAGTTGCCGGTCAAAGCAGATGACCGCTTGTCCTGAGCCTGGGTCTGCTAGAGGTTTCTTCCTTCTAAAAGGGAGTTTTTCCTTTCCACTGATGCCATTGTGCTTGCTCAGGATGGGAGATCGTGGCGAAGCCAAGATTTGACTTGTTTGCTTGATTCATTAGATAGAAAACTTTCCTAGTCTAACCGGAATTTTAATAGTAGGGGCTGCTAGCTCCCGCTAGCTTCAACACAAATTTAGCTTCGAGTATCACGTAGCTGCACTTATTGTTCGCTTACCTGCTGCCTCTCTCAACTTCCTGTGTCCTTTGGACTGTTCTGGACTCTCTCCTGTACTCCTTCAAGGTAATGCTCGTTCGAGTTACATCTCTCTGCTTCTTGTATATCTTTCTCGGAGCCGTGGGCCTGCTGCTAGCGGCTAGCTCTGTGCTAGCCTCCACCGGCTCGTGGATGTTGACGTATTCCGCTTCGCAGTTGTTTGAACTTAACAACTGCTCCATTCCTCTTTCTATTTCCACCATCAAACAACTGGGACTTCTGCGTAGACCTCGTTACATCCATAGAAGCTCTCGAAGGAAAACTGTTTATTCTCAAGCGAACTCGATTCGATTAGTGCTGTCTGGGCTGAAAGACGTGTCGCACCTCGATGGCGTCATCAGAACGCTGCGTCTGTAGGCCTTTGTAGTCCTCTGCGCACGAAGTGGCGAGGAAAACGTGGAGTGGACTTCAGTCTGCTTAAACCGGTTCAAAAAGCTCCTATTCCAACTGGTATTAAATTAGAACTTTTCAATGTGCAGTCTCTTTCCAACAAGTCATGTTTAATTCATGATCACATTCTGGAGAAGAACTTGGACCTCATGTGTCTTACAGAGACGTGGCACCAACCAAATGTGTTCAGTTCTCTGAATGAGGCGTGTCCCTCTGGATACAGTTATCTGCAGAGAGCCCGCAGCACTGGCCGCGGTGGTGGTCTGGCTGTAATCTACCGCAGTAATTTAAAACTGTCTCATCTGTCTTCTCAGGACTTTTCCTCTTTTGAATGTCTGGCTTTCAGCTTCAAAGCCCCACTCCTGATGAATGTTATATTAATTTATAGACCTCCCAAACCGCATGTTTCATTTAACTCAGAGATGCATGACCTCCTCACTTTTTTCTGCACCTCCCCTGTGAAGACTATTTTTCTTGGCGACTTAAATATCCACGTGGACAATTCTTCTTCACCTCTGGCAACAGATTTTAAGTCTCTTCTGGACTCTCTTAATCTCACTCAACATGTTGACGCCCCTACGCACAGCAGGGGGCATACTCTGGATTTGGTGATTACAGACACTGTACTCATCAATAACTTATCTGTATATGACCTGGGTGTCTCAGATCACAGGGTCATCTCCCTGGAAGTGCCTTCATCTTCGCCTGCTTCAAACCCAAAACGACCCATCCAGTTCCGTGACCTTAAAAACATTTCCCTTGATGTTCTGTCTGCCGATCTTCACACCCTGACCGCTGTCAATCATTCATCTGCAGATGACTCTGTGGATTACTACAACCAATCTCTTCGGGAGCTCCTGGACCTACACGCCCCCTTAAAGACAAGACTGGTGTCTTTCTCGCGCTCAGCCCCTTGGTACACTGATGAGCTGCGCAAGATGAAGGCAACTGGCCGTGCTATTGAGAGACGTGTAAAATCATCTGGTCTGTCTGTGCATAAGCAGGCATATAAAGAACATCAGAAAGCATACGCCTATTCTCTTAAAGAAGCACGCTCCAAATATTATTCTAACATCATCAACACCTGCCCTGGAAACTCTAAACAGCTCTTCTCCACAATCACTCGTCTGCTTAATCCCATTAAGCAAACTCTTGAGGACTCTGCTCAAAAATGCGACCTGTTTCTTTCATCTTTTAAAACCAAAGTTGACACTATCAGATCTCAGCTCCACAACCTCCCCGTTCTCAGTGTGCCACCCACCCGTCTGCATTCTGGGACCCTAAACAGCTTTGACGAAGTTGTTCAGAGTGAGGTGGAGGCCATCATCAAGAAAATGAAGCCTTCATCCTGTGCCCTGGATCCTTTCCCCTCGTCTCTCATAAAAACCAATCATTCTGCAATAGGCCCACTTATCACTCAAATAATAAATCAGTCTCTACAATCTGGTCATGTTCCACTGCCTCTAAAAACCGCCATCATTAGGCCTCTTCTGAAAAAATCTAATTTGGATCCCGACATTTTTTCTAATTACCGCCCAATTTCACACCTCCCTTTTCTGTCTAAAGTGCTGGAAAAAGCTGTTGCTGCTCAGCTGCAGGATCACCTACAACAACACTCTCTGTATGAGAAGTTCCAGTCTGGATTCAGGGCAGCTCACAGTACAGAGACTGCATTGCTGAGGGTTACCAATGATGTCCTCTTGGCTGCTGACACTGGCTCTCCCTCCATCCTTGTCCTCCTTGACCTCACTGCAGCCTTCGACACTGTGGACCATAGTATCCTCCTCCACCGTCTTCATGTGGAGGTCGGTCTCTGCGACACAGTCCTGGACTGGTTCAAATCTTTCCTCTCCAATAGGCTGGAATGTGTTAGTCTTGGCAACGCCACGTCCCAGACAGTTGGTGTCTCCTGTGGTGTCCCTCAGGGGTCGGTTCTGGGGCCCCTGCTGTTTTCCCTTTACATGCTGCCTTTAGGTCAAATTATTAATCAGTTCAACATTTCTTTTCACTGTTATGCCGACGATACACAGCTTTACATCAGGACTGGAGCATCCTCATCTTCCACCTTGTCATCTCCATCTTCACTCACTGCCCTCTCTGCCTGCCTGGAGGCAATTAGGGCATGGATGAATCAGAACTTTCTTCAATTAAACTGCTCCAAGACTGAGGCCATACTGATTGGCACCCCTCACCAGGTACAAACATCTCCTATAACAACACTTTCCTTTTCTGGACAAGACATCCCCCTCTCCACCTCTGTTACTAATCTTGGAATAAAAATGGACTCCAATCTTACATTTGAAAATCACATTAAGCATCTGTTTAAAACTTGCTTCTTCCATCTTCGAAACATCTCCAGACTTCGCCCATCCCTAACTTTTTCCGATGCTGAGAAGCTCGTCCATGCTTTTGTCTCCTCCAGGCTCGACTACTGCAACTCCCTGTTTATTGGAATCCCTGGCAAAAACCTTCAGAAACTTCAATATATTCAAAACAGTGCAGCAAGGATCTTGTTGAGAGTTCGTAAATTTGAACATATTACGCCCATTCTCCATAACCTTCATTGGCTTCCTGTCGCCTACAGAATTCAGTACAAAACTGCTCTCATTACACATCAATGCTTACACGGAACTTCACCAGATTATCTGAAGGATATTCTTATTCCATACTCATCCACCCGCTCGCTGCGGTCACAGAACAGCAATCTCCTTCACATTCCGAGAACCAAATTAAGGACCATGGGAGACCGGGCTTTCAGTGTGGCTGCCCCCCGCCTGTGGAACTCTCTTCCTGACTGTCTAAGAGCCCCACAGTCTGTGGTTGACTTTAAGAGCGGCTTGAAGACCTTTCTTTTCGACCAAGCATACTCTACCTCCTCATGATTCTACTTTTGATCTTAGCTGATATTGTTATTGATTTTAATTGTTTTATTTGTTTTATTGACATTTAATTCTGTTGCTCCTTGTAGCACTTTGAGATTTTCATTAATGAAAAGTGCGTTATAAATTGAATTCATTATTATTATTATTATTACCTCCTGTGCCCGAGTTGCTGCCTCTTTTTGCCTAGCTGCAGCTTCCTGTGCCCTCGTTGCGGCCTCCATTTCCCTAGCTGTGGCCTCCTGCGATCTTGTAGCTACCTCCATTTCCCGAGCTGCTGCCTCCTGCGTCCTGGCTGATGCTGCCTCTCGCCTAGCTGCTGCTTCTTTTCTTCACGGGATTGCTTCAGTAGAAGACTCATGTGCCGTTCTCGTTGTTCGCGGTCCAGTTCCTGTTGCTTCATCAGCACCGTGATGTGGCTTTGGTCTTTTCCTTTGTCTTTGTGCTTTCTCTTGCCTATAAACAAGGACACGGCATGTGGTTACACAAGTATACGTTATTTTTTTTATATGTTATAAACAAAAGTGCTACTACTGAAGAAAGATTGTTGTTGATGTGAAAGTAACGTTTGTGAATGAATACATAACACAGGTTTTTTAATATAAACTTTCATTTTAGTTATATTCAATCATTGGGTTGAAAATACTTTTAGAACTATATGGACCAATGGGACCAAAGTTGTACAAATGTGTGTGTGAGCAAATGTGCACACATTAACAGACACAGCTATATATTTGTTTTATGATATTTGTTAGAGCCTTGTCTATTATTAAATATGGAATGCTTAGTAGTTAATATGTGTCTTGGTTTATATCATAGGTCCAATTGATTAGTGATTTCAACATTTATTTGTTGTGTCTAGATGGGTTACTGTATATTTCATACCATTACAAGGGGTGCGTATGACAAATCTAGAAACCGTATGACTCACTTTTATTGATTGATCTATTCTTTTATTTCAAAATTATAATGAATGCATGTACTTATCACAAATACAGCCATGTTAAACGTGATTGTACTATTTCTTTTCTTACCAAGTACTGATGCTTGACGTTCTGTTCTTATCTGCGTTGAGCTGGGCTGGGATGGAGAGTTGTCCAGTGGTGTGCTTGAATCAGATGAAGTAGCAGGGGCATTCTCTGAAGCTGGGAGGTCTGGAGGTTCCAGTGTTGAGTCTGTAGCGTCACGTGCTGAAATATGTGGCGGATAAAATACAGTTTTAAAATGAACGGGGTACAGTTAGCATGCCAGTTAGCGGGTGCGCTGATTTGCATAGCATCGTCAGCATCTGTGAATTACTTTTATTTTTAGTAAACAAACATGTCCCCAACCGATAGGATCAGTGGCGTACAATGTGTTAAACGTAAAGAAACACTCACCATCTTCTATTACTGCTTCCACGTGAGCATATGATGCTGTATCCAAACTACTTTCTCTTCTTCTTCATCTTGTTTATTGGCGGATTGCAGACAACGTTCAGGTGCATACCGCCACCTACAGAGCAACGGTATGTAGCTCATGACCCCTCCGACCAATCAGTGACCGACAGTGTTTATGACGTGACGGCCGGCGCGCTTAAGGCCGAGATACACTCGAGCGTCCTCACGGTACGCCTATAGACCCCTTTCACGGCTCGTCATCAACCCTGGAAATATACCGGAAGTAGCCATCTTGGCGACATAGCTGTGTTAGCCTCAAAGCTATTGTAGTGGTGCGTCGCATCTGGTCACACAAAATCAAAAAATGGTGAATTATTGTCGTGTCCATGGCTGCCACAATCGGTCAGATTGAGAGAAAAAGCCTTCTGTTTTACAGATTACCACTCGTGATCACAAATCAAGGTGAAGTAATTCAGCAATTATCAGAGGAAAGTCGACGTCTGTGGCTGCCAGCCTAAACCAGAACTTGGATTGAAAAACACTGAGCAACATCCGAATTTGCTCTGCACACTTTGTGTCAGGTAATATATTTCTTACAGTAGATTATAGTGAATTAGGGCATTACACGAATCATAAGTTTATTGAGCACGAGGACAGAGCTTCAAAACACCACCTCCCTTTCTCTGTTCAAGACAGCCCTGAAAACACATCTCTTTAGACTAGCTTATCATTAACTTTACTAAATGTATTTTATATTATATAATCCTTATGTATTTTATATTTCAATTTGTCACTGATAATGTTTGAACTGAATTGGTTTGTTAAGTGTCCTTGGGTGTCCTGAAAGGCGCTTTTAAATAAAATGATTATTATTATTATTATTACAATCCTTTAACTGTGCTGCATAAAATGTACATGGAACGTTAAATTTTTTTGTTGAGTTATTTGTTTTTTACAAATAGCATAAACAACTCAACAACTGAAAGCTTAACAAAGCTTTCAGTTGTTGAGTTGTTTATGCTGATTATTCAAAATTCATAAGAGCACATGACACTCATGACAAGAGCACTGTCATGAGTGTCATGTCACTGTCATGACATGTCATGACATGACACTCATGACAAGAGCACTGTCATGATAAACTACACACCTAGCTCTCAAGTTGAAAAGCAAAAAATACGTACAAACACTAAATATGTAAGAAGCACATACAATAACCTAAATTAACTGTTCTTGTGTTGTTTGACAACTGACAATCCGGTGCTATGTTGTAAATCCTGTTTTGAAATTCATATGCATATGAACACACCAATTATTTACAACTTCATTTAAGTAATTTTTATTTTATTATGTTTTTTCTTTTCTTAGGCAGACGTGCTCCATTGTACAGCAAGGATGATCCAGACTGGGTGCCTTCACTGAAGACGTGTGCTGCAGAGTGCATTTGGTGCTGATGGTGGGATGACATCTGGCAGCTGAACGCTTCAACCAAGGGCGGCCGTGGTGTAGTGGTAATGGCAGTCGTCTCCCGATCGGAAAGTTGGCGGTTCGACTCCCGGGACCCGCACCATGTGTCGTTGTGTCCTTGGGCAAGACACTTAACCCTGAGTTGCTCCCGGTAGGACTGGAAAGCACCTTGCATGGTAGTCTGCCGCCACCGGTTTATGAATGTGTGTAGCATTCAATATATGTGTAGCACTTTGAGATTTTCAGTAATGAAAAGTGCGTTATAAATTGAATTAATTATTATTATTATTATTCAACCGACGACAAAAAAGAACTAAAAAAAACATGGCAAATAGCACATGTTAGAATACATGTTGAACGTGTCATAGGCTGTGTTAGACAAAAATACACAATCTTGAATGGCCCTCTTCTACCTATTGATTTTCAAACATGTAGATATCCAGAAAAAGTTGCATTAATCGATATGATTGGCTTTGTGTGCTGTGCCTTGGTTAATCACCTTTGGTGGGTTATGAGTAGCTGCATGAATTGTAAAAAGAACAAGTGGATAGAAGAGTGATAGCTGATGTGAACCTTTTTTATTTTTATTTTACATTGTTCCACCTTTACTTTGAAGTTGTTTTTGCAAATATGGGGCAGACATGATTTTTCATTCACTGCACTCTTTATTTGAGCATGATGCTGGTGAAGATTCTCAGTCGTCCAGGACATGATAAAATCAAAAAAGGCGTTCAATACAGGATCAACTGGACTTTATTAGTAACAAATAAAGTCCAGTTGATCCTGTATTGAACGCCTTTTTTGATTTGAGCATGAATTACTATATCATTACTGTTTATGTATTGATTTGATGAATGTAATTTTGATTATGCTTTTTCTGTAATGGATATCACACAGACGTGAGCAAACAAGACAACTTACATATTACAACATATGTTTCACATAGTGGTGCTGATACTGTATAGCTCACGTCGATTTAGAAAACCTCTCTTTTAAACAGAATAAATGACATTATGTATCATTAACCATTTTGTTTGTGCACTTTTTGTATTGACTAGAAAATATTCTGCCAAACTCAAAGTAGTTGTAAGGTAAAAAAGGTCTATATAAAGACAACCATTCGTACTATTATCTTAAAAGATAATGTCTGCAGAATGCACCTCAAAGTTCTTACTGTAATTAGATTCATAGAGTAGCTGTTATTTATATAATTTGTGTTGAAACACTGTACAAGAGTTGAAAATTTTGAATAACACTTGTCAGCCATCATTGTACTTCACATGTTTATTTAAAAAATATGTTTTGAGGTAGTTCTGCACAGACCTTCTATAAAATGAACTGAAACACACATTTAGTCTGGATTAATAAGGAAAATCAAGGCATTTCTCTCTGGAACCGCTCAGATCTGGTTGATCCAGGGATCAAATGTAGCTTAAAAAACAGGGATCTAAGATCATTTTGACAAAATTTGCTTCAATCCTCAGATTGATGTGATGAGTCACATACATTTACAATAAGAATACATAGCTAGTGTGTGTTTAAAAACACACCCAAAATATATTTATATGTACACACACAAATTAAAAATTAAATATAAATCACCAAATAATTCACAATGTCTG
>JBBPBX010026214.1:25745-38282 GCA_038048925.1 Garcialebias charrua | reverse complement strand
ATATATATATATATATATATGTATATGTATATATATGTATATATATATATATATATATATATATATATATATATATATATATATATATTAATGGTGGGATAGTTAACGCGTTAACTCATGAGATTAATGTAAAATGATTAATCAGTTAATATTATAAAAATGAAGATTAATCCCGCTTTCAGTCTAGTGGGGGCAGTAATGCGCTTAAAGTCGTTTGCCAACCGCCAGCAGAAGAAGAGAGCAGCTCGCCTCCTGCGTAACTGATATGCGCATGCGCAAATGAGCTCACGTACGTCACTTCTGGAAAGACTCGGCTTGGAAAACAAACGTGATTTAAAAGATGAACGTGGATAGTCCAAAAAGTGTGGTTGGTGGCAAATTTACTTTAAAAAAAAAACCCCGATGGGAGCGTGGATAAAACCAAGGTGGTATGTACCTATTGCAGCGATGAATTTTCTTTTCACCGAAGCACAACCAGCCTAAAATACCATCTTCGGGCGAAGCATGTTTTCGCCGACGTTAGCAAGAATGCTACTTCCGTTAGCAAGAATGCTAGTTCGGAGGATCCAACTACATCAAAGTGTGCTCGGCAGACAACGATGGCGGAGTTTAGCCGTCCAAAAGTGAACAAAACGACAGCAGAGAAAGCAAGTTATGCTACCGCTAAATGGATAGCCCAAGACTGTAGACCACTTAACATAGTTGAAGACCGGGGGCTTCTTAATATGCTTCGCGTCTACACAGGAGACCCGACAGTAACGTTGCCTTCCCGGAGGACTATTGTTAAAATAATACATGAACTGTATGACACCACGAAGACTTCTAAAGCACTGCAGCTGGAGAATGCTGAATATATTGCTCTAACTGGAGACCACTGGACCTCCGTGAGTAATAACAATTACCTCGGTGTTACCGCACACCTAATAGATAAGGAATGGCAGCTACACTCTTTTAGTTTGGGCGTTTTAAAAACAGAACATTTTACATTACATTTTAATAATGAATCTAACACAAATGATAATAGATTAATCCTACTATATAGACATGTTCACGGGCTATAATAAAAAATGTAATATCAGTTGCATGATTATTATTAATACTATTAACAATAATCATGCAACTGATACTATTAAATGAATACTAATAATTTAATAGTATTCAGTAATTTAACTGTGGTGTGTTCTTGTATGTCTGCTCTGCAGGTACGTCACACAGCTCCTAGGTGGGGAAAAGTATGTATCTTGCTCTGCTGTGCTACCTGCGCTCTGCCATCTTCTGCATACAATGGAGGTGTCAGATGTTGATCCAGCTTATGTAGTCCGCTTCAAGACTGCATTTACAAACGATCTCAACAAAACGAAAGCAGAACTTGAATCTGGACTGGTTAAAGGTATGTTGTTTTATTACTTGTTTTATTGACATTTAACTCTGTTGCACCTTGTGCACAAGTGGACTTTAGGTTAATTTGAAATGCTGAAAAAAAATGTTAAGCTCTGTCATTTGAAAATGTGAAGAAGTTAGTTTGCCTAAGTGACTGGTTGAAGGTGGGGTACGTTATGATAAAGTGATTGTAAATATGTTTTGTTTTGTTTGAAACAACATTACTACTTCTTTAAACCTTGCAAAAAACTGGTGAAATGATGAATGAAAAAACTGGTTTGACACAATAAAACGTTTTCTTCCACATTTTATTGAAAACCGTCATATTTACATTTCAAGCATACAAAGTTACCGGTAAGCATTGAGATTAATCTGATTAATCTGATTAATCACATTCTCCAGAGTGTGATTAATCAGATTAAAAATTTTAATCTTCTCCCAGCACTAATATATATATATATATATTTTTGTCCAAAGTTCGACGGGTCAATTGAAAAGCCCAACGGTACATATAAGACCCGCTGGCCAGGGTTTGCCCATACCTGGACTACCCATTGGCTCATTAAATCATAAAAGCTCTCTTTTTAACAGAGGCTGTGCTACCTTCAACAAGAAAGTAAATAAGTGTAACACAACACACAGCTGTTTCTCTTTTATGACATCGTGTGTTGTAAAAACAATTCAGAAGAAAAAACAAAGCAGCTACAAAGCCTTATCACGTCCACATGAATCCCACTGGTCGCTCCATGTGCTGCTCCTTCCTTGGCTGTTAGGTGGACGTCATCACACTGAATACCCAGCTTATCTGAAGTTCTTTCGCTTTTACAATTCCACAGAATTTTCAAAAGGAATCCTCAAAGTCACTTTGTGTACATTTTTTTTCTCCAAGTATCAAGGAATAATTCTCAGGTCCCGAAGAAGAAAACAAAACAAAGAAAAGCTATTGCTATAGCAGAAACAACATTCTCTTGAATTCCCTTTGTTTTTGAACGAGTGCAACGTGCTTTGTTTTGTTGTCTCACTCTCTGCACGCATGTGTGTGCATGGGTGTGCTTTGAGGGTTATGCATATTGTGTTTTGGTCTGAGTCTTTAAAAAAAAAAAAAACGGGTTCCAAACTATTTTTCTGAAGCAAACGATGCTCCTGCTGGGAGTCATCTTCAAATATCAGACATGTTGGTCACTTTTGAGAAACATGCAGGAGTCACTCATGCGTGCTGTATTGAAATCATTAATGTAGTTGGATAGACTTGTTTCAAGAATAGAGTTAATAATTCATTATTATTTTATGTTTTGCATGGCTGTGTTACATTATTAGTTTATCTTTAATAGCTGAAGAGTGCATCTTGAACTTGCTGACTTTTAAATATGAGAATCAAAGAAGACACCATCCAGATGATTTAACTTTGTTGGAATGAGAAATATAGATTTAAAACTTTTGTTTGATTTTTGCTATGACAGGACATAATGAGCTAAACCCTTTCAGAGCTACGGAGCCCCCGAGGGGACATGGGGGAAAAAAATTTCTTTGCGTGCGCACGCAAAACTATTGCGAGGTAACGCAAAAGGTTTTGCGTTACAGACACCATGGGCGTATGTTATGATGGGCGGTTCCTTTAAAAGGAATGTGGACCTTCTGAAATAAACATGCAACGATAGCTCAACTAGTAACGCATCGGATCGCCACTCCAAACCTCACAGGTTCGATTCCCACTTGGGACAACATTTTTTTTTTTAGATTATTTATTCATTCCAGATTAAGAAAACACAAGAAAACTATTTACAAAACAACAATAAAAACTTTCAATTATATAATCATTCCTCTTTCTTATTTTGCTTAATGGTTTTTAACTCATCCCTGAAATTCTGACACAGAATCACAAGTTCAGAGGGACAAACAGAGCGCAGCTGATTCCACGGAGCTTGAACGTGAAATATACAACGGAAAATTACTTTTACCACTGCAGCACACACTGGACATCCTTATATTTAAGGCTGATTTCAAAATTCAATTAAATTGAGTGTACTGTCTGCTCCATTGTCGTAATGTTGAGCCATTTTAAACAACAATGCTGCAGATAATACATGTTTTTATTGTGTTTATTCTGTGACACAGTTCACACTTGAACTTGTGATTCTGTGTCAGAATTTCAGGGATGAGTTAAAAACCATTAAGCAAAATAAGAAAGAGGAATGATTATATAATTGAAAGTTTTTATTGTTGTTTTGTAAATAGTTTTCTTGTGTTTTTTTAATCTGGAATGAATAAATAATCTAAAAAAAAATGTTGTCCCAGGTGGGAATCGAACCTATGAGGTTTGGAGTGGCGACCCAATGCGTTACTAGTTGAGCTATCGTGGCATGTTTATTTCAGAAGGTCCACATTCCTTTTAAAGGAACCGCCCTTCATAACATTCTGGCTACGCCCGTGGTGTCTGTAACGCAAAACGTTTTGCGTGGGAACGCAAAAGGTTTTGCGTTACCTCGCAATAGTTTTGTGTGGGCACGCAAAACATTTGCATGCGCACGCAAAGATTTTTTTCCCCCATGTCCCCTGAGGGGCTCCGTACAGCCCCAATCAACGACAGTGACTATAAGTTTATTATCAAGCATGGTTTCGTGTCAGAGCATCACATGGATCCTGGTGAGCGCTCAACTAATTGGCACAAGCTTCAACAAAAACCAGTTTACTTCACTTTGCAATGCTTTAAATGTGTGAATTGAACATGAAATATCTTGAAAATATTCACAATACAGCACGACATTCATTTTGAAACAAACACCTGTTCATTAAAATTGGAAGTCTGCTCTGCACGTGGCGATGTTCAGCCAGTGAGCCAAACCCTCTCTGAAAGACAACAAAATCCAAAGCCCATAAATATAACACACCTCTTCACCCATGTGGCTTGATGTTTTCTTTAGTTCTATTATGGTGATGAACACAGTGGTATTCATTTCCACAGGTGCTATACTCGGAGGTCATGTGTGCATGTGTGAGTGTGTAAGTGTGTGTCAGCAGCAGATGGTGACCAGAATTCAAAGACTTGTAGATCAAAGGTCAAGACAACTGCAACAGATTCCCATCTCCAACTGTGATACAGGATCTAGGCGACAAGATTAATTAATTATATAATATAAAAGACTCAACAACAGTGAGTTTGTGCAGCAAACAAATCACCACTGCACAGTTTTGAGTCTGTGTTTGTGTGTTAGATGTATTGAGTTGTATATGTGCATATGGAGGAAGCAAAGGGCTGCTGGGTCACCCTGCGTGACCCAGAAACTATTTGAGGCCTCTGCCTTTGATGTCTGTCCAACAACTCCGCGAGATGTTCTTCTGCGAGCTGTGGGCGCTGATGGGATGTGGCACGCAACATTTCTGTACCGCACTCTGCCTTTTTATTTCCCTCCACATTCAAACTGAAGCTCGCGAGAAATTTCTCTTCTATTCTGTTGGTCTTGTAATATGATGGCACTTACAAAGAAAGCTGTTTGCTTACACGCTTATCCTGAAATGCATTAAAGAAGAAAACGGGAATATGTCCTGATTTTTATTTTTATTTTTTTGTGCAGGCAGCACAAATAAAGACATGTTTCACTCTTTCTGTCTCGCAGGCATTTGGCCGTTGGAGCCGTGTCTTCCAGTCATGCCTGAGGCCAGCTGATTCTGAGGTCAGATAAAGGCAGCCAGCCTCTCCCGGAGGACTGCTGGATTTGGGACAGTGTTTCTATGACCCGTCCAGTGATTGGTCACACGTCCGGAGGTCTGAGAGTGAGCCAGGTTCTTTCCTGGAGATATTGTTTCATTTGCATTAAATCTTACCAAAACATTATTATTGTTTCACTATCATTGCATATTTGCTTTAAAGCAATTAAGTTCACACTTCATTGGACTTTGATTTGTCATGCACACCCCCAGATGAATAAAATGCTTGCTTGATGAATACTAAAATGTTCAATAAATTACATCTAATCTTTTAAAGTCACATAAGGGTAAATGCAGCCTGAGGGCCAGAGACAGATCCCGGGCCAGCTCCACCTGGCTTTCAGTGTCCTCAAAAAACTAGTTTTATTTCCCAGGTTTGCCAGTTTAGTAGTCATGCTTCATTGAACCAGGCAAAAGGAGAATGCATTCAAAAGAGGAAAAAAGTTCTTAATGTGTCATCACCACCTTTCATGCAAAAGTAAAAACTTTGATTATTTTATGCTGGGAAATGATGAGGTTGCATGATTTAAAATAACATATAGCACCATCTCATGCAAGACATCACAAGATGTTGTGCTTGGAGTTGGCCTGGGGATGGGTCTCAGAAACCACCATCAAACTATTGCTCAACATGCATAACGGACTAAGTACTAGGCATATCAGTTTCTACTAATGTCAAACTGCTGTTGTGAGATTCATGAAATTATGTCCATTGGTTCATGAAATATTTAGCTAACACACAAATGGGGTCAGCTCCAACAAGAAATTAAAGTACAGTAACAGTAAAACAGACTGAATCACAGCCATTTTGTCTGTTTTATAAGGTCAGTTGGTTGTGGCAGCCATCTTTAGTTAAGCTGTCTCCAAAAGTCAATCAGTTGTAGATGAACGTCAAAAGATTATTTCATGAAAGTTTAATTACTATCCTTTCAGTTAGTGCTGTGCGATATGACAATATATATCGTGGGGACGATAGAAACGTGTCTATCGTGCTGCTTTCCTTCTATCGTCTCTATCTTGATAAATAAGAATAAAAAAATAACTGTCGCAAAGAAGCTTCATATTGTGGTTTTGCGAGATGACGGCGCTGCTTTATGTTTGACGCACGCGCGGGTTTGCGACACATGCTTTACGTTGTTAAACTCGAGAGCAATGGAGACGCAGGGGCATGAAGCCGGTGTCACAACAAGGAGAAACAGCTGCACAGGCAGCCCAAGAAGAAGAACTTTTACCAAAAAGAGGGGGAAGCTCACCTTGTTAGCTTCCATTATTTCGCTCCGCTGAAACTCTGAGACAAAATGGGTCCAGAGGACACGAACCCAGAGTCCAACCGAGTCCGAACTCGGGTCCAGTTAACCAATACAAAACAGACCAGAGACACAACAGAAACTGAATCAAACGCAATTTTTTCTCTTTTCTGTTTCTTGCCTTGTTTACTCCAGCTTGAGCGGATTTCTTCTTCGTGGGTTTTATTAGCAGGCGTTGTTTTACCGCCACCTGCAGGAAAAATTTGGACCAAAGTAGAAACTCCTTTTCTTAGTTGATAGTTATTGATTTTACTTGTTTTATCACTTGTTTTATTGACGTTTAATTTTGTTAAACTTTGTAGCACTTTGAGATTTTCATTAATGAAAAGTGCATTATAAATTAAATTCATTATTATTATTACTTTGGTCCAAATTTCCTTGTTCTTTTTGTTCACATTCTTATAATTGTAACTAGTAAAATAATAAAATAATTAAAAAAAAAACTTTGGTCCAAATTTTTCCAGTACACACACACACACACACACACACACACACACACACACACACACACACACATCATGTTGTATACATCGTGATATATATCGTTATCGTGATATAAAAAAGTCCATATCGTGATATATGATTTTTTCCATATCGCCCAGCCCTACTTTCAGTGTTTCATGGGGTATTTTGTTGACAGAGTTGACTGCTATCTGTACATTTTAAACAAAGGATCTTGCACAATCAATGAGACTAACCTGTATAAATAAAGGTTGAATGAATGAATGAATCAGTTAGGGCTCAGAACGTGTGTTGGGAATCGGTTTCTACGACTGCCATACTAAAGTTTGTCAATATCTGTAAAACTCGTTTTTATTTCAGTTTGCTTTAACAACCATGAGATTGCTATCAAAAGACATTCCTCATGCACGAACCATTCGTACGCACAGATTAGTGCTTATACTGTGCGTACGAGTGATTTAGGATCATTTGTGGCATCCAACAATGTTTTCGTATCCTAGGATTTTTCTCAGATACGAACAAAATTTACGAGTGGTCCGGACCTGTCGTATAATTTAGGAGCGTCAGTCTGCTGTCATCCAGACGGGATTTCTCCACTAATAACTTCATATTTCGTTATTTAGAAAATATTTTGGGTTTAAAATATTCACGCACCATAATTATTCTTGACAATAGGTTATTCTGTTTGAATTAGAATTATAATTTTAAGTTTAATTTGTCTGGTGTGTCGCGCAGGCTTCAGTGAGTCGTGCGCTCCCCTTGGTCATCAAAGCCGCTCCTCATATTAACACCCAGGTACATAAAATCCCCATACACCGCCGCAGAACAAGTACGAATTAAGACTGATCTTCATGCTATTGCTGGACTGCTGTGCAAACACCATCAGAGCAATAGATTATTATATCTGATCCGAAATATGACCTGCAGAATGTGGTTGCGCCCCGACCAGGAGGCGCCCTGATCAGGGCGCCTCCTGATCAGGTTCAACAGAAGCATTTTAAATTGTCTCGAAACTACTAACTTCATATTAATATTGTAGTGCATATGTTGTGTCCCGTGGGTCGTACAGTATCAGAAATCAAGAATAAATGGTTTGATCTGAAAATGGCTTCAAACAAACGTCTCGCCGCAGCACGGACAGGAGGTGGTCAGGAGATGGTGGATCAAACCATTTATTCTTGATTTCTGATACTGTACGACCCACGGGACACACAACATATGCACTACAATATTAATATGAAGTTAGTAGTTTCGAGACAATTTAAAATGCTTCTGTTGAAAAACACATCCGACACTTGCGGGGGGGGGGTAGCGGTGCGCCACAGCTCTTCTGAATAAGTGAAGCTATAATGTAACACAGTTCACTAAAATTAAAGGTATTTGACCATCCGACACTTGCGGGGGGTGGGGGGGTAGCCACAGCGCCACTGAGAGCAGATCTCTGAACGCGTGAAGTTCCTCCTTTTACTTCGAGTTTGAATGAATGGACACTTCCTGCTGTCTGAAGGCAGGAAGCGTGGCCTTATATGGTGTTTTGAGGGGTGGAAATTATGTAAATTACATTCCCGCGAGCACGCGCAGGTGAGTAGAACAGGTGGGATCCATCAACTTTAAGCAGCCCGTTTACACGCTTTTCCTGTGGATAGAAGACTTTGTTGGATCTGACGTGGCATGTTCGTACGAACGCTTCGTACGAACAAAAGTAGGAGAAATTTAGGATAACAATACGAACATTTTCGTGCATGAGGGCCAATGCCCTCGAACCATTCGTACGCACAGATTTGTGCTTATACTGTGCGTACGAGTGATTTAGGATCATTTGTGGCATCCAACAATGTTTTCGTATCCTAGGATTTTTCTCAGATACGAACAAAATTTACGAGTGGTCCGGACCTGTCGTATAATTTAGGAGCGTCAGTCTGCTGTCATCCAGACGGGATTTCTCCACTAATAACTTCATATTTCGTTATTTAGAAAATATTTTGGGTTTAAAATATTCACGCACCATAATTATTCTTGACAATAGGTTATTCTGTTTGAATTAGAATTATAATTTTAAGTTTAATTTGTCTGGTGTGTCGCGCAGGCTTCATGAGTCGTGCGCTCCCCTTGGTCATCAAAGCCGCTCCTCATATTAACACCCAGGTACATAAAATCCCCATACACCGCCGCAGAACAAGTACGAATTAAGACTGATCTTCATGCTATTGCTGGACTGCTGTGCAAACACCATCAGAGCAATAGATTATTATATCTGATCCGAAATATGACCTGCAGAATGTGGTTGCGCCCCGACCAGGAGGCGCGCTGATCAGGAGGCGCGCTGACCAGGAGGCGCGCTGATCAGGAGGCGCGCTGATCAGGAGGCGCCCTGATCAGGAGGCGCCCTGATCAGGAGGCGCCCTGATCAGGAGGCGCGCTGATCAGGAGGCGCGCTGATCAGGAGGCGCGCTGATCAGGAGGCGCGCTGATCAGGAGGCGCGCTGATCAGGAGGCGCGCTGATCAGGAGGCGCCCTGATCAGGAGGCGCGCTGATCAGGAGGCGCCCTGATCAGGAGGCGCGCTGACCAGGAGGTGCGCGCATCATTTGTGCTGCAAAACATGTTGGCATCTTGCAGCGTGGCATTTATTGTCCACCATCTCCTGACCACCTCCTGTCCGTGCTGCGGCGAGATGTTTGTTTGAAGCCATTTTCAGATCAAACCATTTATTCTTGATTTCTGATACTGTACGACCCACGGGACACAAAACATATGCACTACAATATTAATATGAAGTTAACGTAGTTTCGAGACAATTTAAAATGCTTCTGTTGAAAAACACATCCGACACTTGCGGGGGGGTGGGGTAGCGGTGCGCCACGGCTCTTCTGAATAAGTGAAACTATAATGTAACACAGTACACTAAAATTAAAGGTATTTGACCATCCGACACTTGCGGGGGGGTGGGGGGTAGCCACAGCGCCACTGAGAGCAGATCTCTGAACGCGTGAAGTTCCTCCTTTTACTTCGAGTTTGAATGAATGGACACTTCCTGCTGTCAGAAGGCAGGAAGCGTGGCCTTATATGGTGTTTTGAGGGGTGGAAATTATGTAAATTACATTCCCGCGAGCACGCGCAGGTGAGTAGAACAGGTGGGATCCATCAACTTTAAGCAGCCCGTTTACACGCTTTTCCTGTGGATAGAAGACTTTGTTGGATCTGACGTGGCATGTTCGTACGAACGCTTCGTACGAACAAAAGTAGGAGGAATTTAGGATAAAAATACGAACATTTTCGTGCATGAGGGCCAATCTGTTGTAGATGTACACCAAATAATAACTGTCTGCAAGTTTTAATTAAGATCCTTTCATTTGGTACGTGAGATATTTTGGTAACAGACAGAAACAAATGCATGCACATCACATGCACAGACATCAGCAAAAATATTGCTGTCTGAGAAAAAAAAACTGTAAAAGTCCTCCACTTCTGCCTTAAAGCTAAAAATGAACAAAGCACAGTATTTTTTTTTCTGTTCCTCAATTATCTTGAGGAATTTCTAACGAGGGCCTTGTATTTGGTTGTGAACAGCGACTCAAAAAGACACATACTGTACAGTACAGCAAACATCAAAGAGGACTCAGCTGCACAGCTTCAATGAAAGTGCTTTTCTTTTACTTTGAAGCCAGTGGCAGAGTGACATTTGAAAAATGAAATTGCAGTTAATATAAGTAAGTCTTCCAGAACGTGGAAAGTATTGAAAAAAAAATTACTGTTCACTCTCGCTGCTAATGGCTAATGTGTGCATGTGATGTAAACTAACTTGTATTGAAAACATCTGGTTTGTTTCCTGATAAGAATAGAAGATTAGCTTTAAATTGTAAGTTGTTCGATTAGATGGACTAGTCCAAGTTTTTATATGCAACGGAGGCTTGATTGACATTTTGGATCAGTTTAAAAACATTGTCACGCATCTTCATTTAAGATTTAGTTTGTTCTTATTCAATGCAAGCAACTAATGCAAGGTGAGTTTCTCTTGAGTGTTAGCTAAACTCACTCCTCTGATTTACTTTGTCTGTTTTTTTATTTATTAAATTGAAGTACACAATGCACCCTTAAAGTGATTCATAAAGTTGTTTGCGGTTCTCATTAGTATGCATCAAGAATTTAGTGGTTATTGTGTAAAATACAAATTACCAAAAATACCTGTTTTCCATTAACACTTCTTATCAGGTACCACTGAAGGTAAAGTCGAAGTGATAATGTTTTTGCCTGTATGCAGGCCTATAGTCATTTGTCTGTACCGTTAGCAAAATACAAAGTATCTTATGAGTCAGATTTTGATGAAACTTTCAGTGACTATTGAGCTGACATCTGCATTGAGTTAACTTTAAAGGGGACCACACATGCAAAATTCACTTTTTAATGTTTTTTTACTAAACTTTGGGTATTTACTTCATAAAAAAACAGTCCTTGTGCCAAAAAAATGCACCCAGTGGTTTATTTACTCTAAGTAGATTTATTTATTTTTGATAAATACACCAGGATTCACACTTCCTGCATTTATTGACGTCACAAGCCGCCAGCCAATCAGATCAAACCTGAGTCCAGCCCCTCACCTAGCAACCCCTGGTTAGGCTCAACCCACTTCTGTATTAAACACATGACTGTTGTTTTTCATGATTTCATCTCATCTTTTGTTTATATGTTCTTAATTTCATGTGTACAGCACTTTGTTGCAGCTGTGTTTTTTTAAATGGCTTTATAAATAAAGTATAATTGTTATTTTTATGTTTTAGTTCAATTTTTAGTGTATTTGCGATCGCTGCCAACGCGCAGCCGGCAAAAATTAAACGAGCGGACCACAGGCGGAAGGACCGGGTTCGACGGGACCCTCTTCCGGCGCGATGGAGCGGAGCTTCAACTGTACAGCCTTGCAGCAGCCTCGCAGCAGGCTCGCAGCAAGAGGACCTTCTCCTTACAGATTAATTTACGGGAGACACTTGGTGAACTTTGTGTTGTCTTCACTGGAACAGCGATAACTCCCAAAATCTCATCGCGTGCAACGAGCGGAGCTGGCGAAAACCGGAAGAGGAACAAGCTAACATTAGCTTCGGATTCGGGTGGTCTAATGCTAAAAGGAGCAGCAAACTGCGGCGCGCTCAGACGGGTTTCGGTAAGTTATCTTAAGCTAACACTAACAGTAAGTCAAATGAGTAATAAAAAAAGAGCTAATTTTAAAACAACAACACATTACAGATACTGGCTGTTACAGAGGGCGTGAACAGATCGTTGAAGGGCGTGGACTTCAAGAAACCGGTCGTTCAAAACGAAAGTTAAAAATGGCAGAATTAAAAAGGGTATAATTGATTATCTAATAATTATTTTGTGCATTAAATTGAAGGAATAGGGTCTGGATATCCCACAGAAATACCATAAAAATTTAAAAAATACATCTGAGGTCCCCTTTAACACTGTCCAATTCAAAATGGTTACAACAGCCAAATGACACTAGAAAACACACAAAGAGCTAAAACTCACCTGATTTTACTGATATTGAGTTGGAATTGTCTTGATCCAGGTGTTTTTTTTTTCCTCATTGTTTAATTTTTGGTTTGAGTTTTTTTCTTATGAATTTGGTTTGTTTATTTTGTGCTTAGCTTATTTGCATTTCCTCCATTGGCAAAAGAAGAAATTAATGTGTG